>DWLI01002951.1:0-12411 GCA_018249915.1 Cecropterus dorantes dorantes
GTAGACTTACCCTTCTATTTTGACTGATTCTCAGAAGCCATTAAAAAATAATTAGTCAATCTTTAAACAATTGTTTAAATTGAGATTGTTAAAAATATTAAAAGACTAAACCCAACTTAAAAACTTTTTTGTTTTTAAAATGATCTATATTCGATTTAACACTTCTCATAAGTTCAAAAAAGTAACATAAAAGTATTTTAATATAAATATATTTTTGGGATGACCTTTTACTTAGTGGCATTTGACATTGTCGTGATAATAAAAATGTCCGCACTTCCCCCCTTTTCTCTGTTTACAAGCGCTGATGTTTTTTTTTAAATTGTATTAAAATGTATTGCCTATGTCATTCTGCAGACGATTCCGATGATATATGATATGTCATAATCCATTAAGCCGTTGAGGCTGTAGCGCGTGTCAAAGGAATGGACAATACATACTTACGCTTGAAAAACATTACCCACCTTCTGACGCAGTTGGGTCATAAGTGAGCTTCAATAAAAGGCTTAACAAAATAGGATTCTAAATAAGACTTACTCCTAGGCAACAAATCATCAGGTACCACAATTTTTTGTCCCGCGTCACGAGCACGAAGTGCATACATGGCTTGGTTAGCAGGGACTGCTCTCCAGCAAATGCATATGGAAAGCGATACAAAAAATAAACCTGTAACGATAACCAGTAAAAAATGCTTTGTAATTTTTTTCCACTGCGGTCCGCGATCATCTTTAAATGAATTCTTTCTATTCCGGATTTGAGTGCTTAGATGCACATCTTTGTAATGTATAGAATGTGTAGACGACGGATCTAGGGTACCAAGAGAGACAGGCCATTGTCCAACATGCTCTAAACACTTTGGAGAACTTTATATGAATTTTACAATCACCGCTACAAACTTCAAAATCTTCTGTAGAGAAAATCGTCGTTCGACTGGGAAGCTACCGCCACCAACCTATTTCTCAGTTTTTAAGTTTAGGTAAAAGGATGAGGCTACCGACTGACTAACATACGAGTACATAACACACCTCAGTTCCAGGAAAAGCAACGCATCCGTAATAAACTGCAGGTAACACACGTGTTGTATGTGGAGATGGTCGCAAATAACTAGGGGCAGCAATAGTCACTTACCATCATTTGAACTGCACCCTCGCTTGTTACTTTCATATAATTAAAATTTAACATTATGAATATCAGAATAATAGACATCATTTTTAATTAATTTATTTTAACTAGTTACAATACATATACATTAAAGTTAAGGATTAATTGTACTTACAGATTAACAACATAAGTGTACTACAAAGAATATTCATTTTATGTATACTCTGTTTAGATTTTGTAATATTAAGATTTAGGTCTCAAAAATCTTGTTCACAAGTTCAAAGGATCCTCCTTCATAAGCATTATTAGAACAAGTTGTTCTTAGAAACGGATTGATTTACAAATACCACGAACATTGATACAATTGCTTCTTTTGCTTGATTGATCAACAAAGTCTCGATTACACACAAATATTTTCAGTATGTCAGGGTTGTATTCTTACACATAATTTAATTTTTGTATAATTACATTTGTTTATCCTAATAAATTAATTTTCATTATTCTAATAATATACTTTAACAAGTTTTTTTGTGGTTGATAATAATTATGATATAAGCTTTACAGAGTATATTACGTGTAAATTAAAAAGAAAGCGAAAAGTTTACATTAAAAGTTTTCTTTGACAATCATACAAAAGTAGGCCTATGTTATATAAGAATAAATAATTATTATACTATAGGCAATTACAATGGTAGATTTTTCAGATTATAGTTGAAGTTAATCACTTTGCAACACAGTCTAGCGAAAGAGATTGACTTTATGAGATTAAACTTAATTAATTAAATAAAGTTAGTTTAATAAATAAGGTAGTCCTTGTCACCCACTACTTATACTAGTTATACTTTCTCGTGGTAGATTAGGTCGGTGATGAGGCATCATTAAAGTAACCCACAAATTTCTTGTGTTCGGGTCACATAATATAAAATAAACAAATAAGACAAAACCTTGTAAAGAGGATGTTAAACAAAATAAATATGACCAAATCAGGTTGTTTGAAAATGAAAAAATACCAAAAATCCAAGTAAGACCAAGTAAAAAGAATAAAAATAGAGATAATCTTAGCTGAGCCCCGATAAGATCCATATCAGAAGTCCTCATCTTACCATCCGGTCCTTTGGAAATGGACCATAGAACAACAATAAATAAGGAAATATTAATCAACAGTATAATACACACTGGGACGACAACACCTAAGATCAAATAGATATCTTTTGGATAACAAATGGAACATTTGTGGCAGGTTGATACATTTGGAATATAATTTTCTTTATTTATAAGCAACACTATTAAAACTGGAACAATAGGGATTCCCCACCCTATAAAAGTCAATTTCAACATAAATCTAGATGGTCGTCGAACTCCTAAAACCCTTACGTATCTTATAAATTGTAACAAAGCAGTTATTAACATCCACGTGAAACTTGCAAGAATTGAATAATGTAGAAGTGCTCCCAAAACAATGCATACAGCTTTCTTATGATTGTAAATAACGTACACTCCATTTTTTTCATTGAACATCGTGTCATCTAAATTGAATACCACGATAAATAATAACGGTAGTGCTATCGATGTTGAGAGATGCAATAAAACCTTAGTACCAGCTTTCTTTCGCCACGTTTGGAAAACAAGCGCTGTTATCCAGATACAAGTAATACCAACTAATGACAGGAAACTACCGATCAATGTTATGATATTTAAAGCTCTGCTGTGCTGTTCGTTAATATCGTTCACTTTGTTACTGTTGCCAATATTTATCAAATTACCAAAATGTGTTAGATGATAGCATTCGCAGATCGTCATTCCTTTGACCGTTTTTTTTAAGAAGCATCCTCTTCGCGACCAAGATCCTGGTATGTTTTCTTGTTTATGTGCTTCAAAATCCCAATACCCACAAAAATTCTTAAAGCGTGAACGACGTAAATTCTTAAATATCAATGGCACGTAATTATTAAAATTTAGTATAAAACCTGGAATGGATATTCCAATTATACGGCTGTTAATCTTATGGTAATTCTCTTCAAGTTCTTGGAATATGGCATCATTGTGAAAGACAGTCATAATGATGTATACATTTTCATAGTCTAAAGTTTCATTATCGGTATTATTTGTTTTTACCTTGAGTGAATTTAAAACATTATCCGGTAACCATGCAGCAACTTCCAAATTTCTTATTGACAATACATCATCCAATGTGCTATTTCTATACAGAGGTTTGATGACCATGTCCGTGAAGTTATCTGCTACTTCCTTATTAACTATAGCGATACCGCTAATGTTATTTCTAAAAGGATAAGAAATATGTATAATACATTGTGGTTGAATTGCAAGCACATCGGAATCGTTTGTAATATAATCTCGTAGGGTTCGACTAACGGATGTTATTTTGTAAGACAATATTTCTATAATGTCATTAATAGAATCTAAAATAACATTTGTAGAGTTAAGAGTTTGAGCTAGACGCAAATAGCTACAATCGAGTGATAATACTCTATCCATCACCCAAGCCATGTTATCGATATCACCCATATCCACCAAAGTATGATTAATTTGGGCTATTGATAAAATATGTTTGAGAGACATTGATAGGTAGTAAATATCTGCTGGTATTATAACGTCAATATCATCAAGAACAAATCCTAATCCATCAATAAGAAATCTAGATGTGTAATTTTCAGGTACTTGGCCTTTTACAAAATTATAAAGAAATGTTGTTTTTTGTGAAGCTACGTAATTTTTATCACAAGTTCCTTCAACGTTTTCCCAGTAACTACCTAAAAGGTATGATCCTGAGCAAAAACTTTTAACTGGTAAGCCATTAGCTTGTAAACAAAATTGTGTGGGAGCGGCAATATGTCCTATGGACGTCATTTCCCAGTCAAGAATAATTGAACTGTCAATTGAAATAGTAGGCAAACAAAATAACGAACTAGAAATATTTACAAAAGTGTAATTGAATTTGTCCAACTCCTCTTCCGCGGTCGTTTTTAATTTGTTATAGGTGCTCACGATATTGCGACTATCATCATTATATTTATTAAATATTTCAACATGTAAATGAAATAGAACTAATAAGTGATCCATAGAATACTCTAAAATGTCCATGATCAAAGCTTTCTTAGCGTCAAATATTGCAGTTATGTTTTCACAAAGTTTTACCATAGCACTTTCGTCTAAATCATAAATATCATCATTTGCAATATAGGTTTTTATTACAAGAGAGAATACGTGCTCCTTATTACCTTTAGGGTTAACTACTATTTTATCAGTAGTTATTAAAGAAAAGTTTTTAGTGTGTCCCTCACACCAATATTGCGCTGATCTATCAGTAACGAGATTAATTATGTATACTGTTTTTTCAATAGTATCTGAATCATTTTGTTCCGATCTTAATGAGTTTACTTCGATAAAAGGAATCTCCATAACATCAATAACATTGACAAAACCTTTTGCATTGGAAAAACACTGAATACCTCTATCATCATAGTTGTATTTCCATAGACCAGATGGAAAATATACTGTTAAGTACATAAGTTGTTCTTCAACACTATACTCAAATATAAATACGGTTTCTCCATATGTCATTTCTGTTTCACATGCCATGCAGGGCAGTGCTATTAAAGAGCAAGAATTTATAAGGCTTAAGGTGCCAACGTTATTTATTTTGACAAGTGATTGTGAACATGTAGAATTTGTGGAATTATTTACCACAGTTGTATTTCCATGTAAACCATGCATTTTAAGAGTTTTATCTTTTTTTCGAGTAAACCAACACCACACGTCATCTGGTAAATTATTTAATTCTGCTATCTTTTTAAAAATAAATCTTGTTAGATCATTGTTTTTCCCGTAACCCATCGGATTTGAACAAGAAACCCATCAAAACTCAGTTCTTTCTCTGATTTTTCTATACCATAGCAAACTCCATCATTAGGCATAAACCTAACCGCGTGATATTTTTCAGGGCACTTTGCAGGGTAGTGCATGTCATTTATGTAAAAACATAAGCTAGGATATTGCTTAGTGCAGGTGTCTGTTATAATAGCATTTTGGTTGACATCTAATAATAAACAATTCTTTAAAACGGGTGTTTGTATACGTAGGCTGTTGTTAGCTTTTACTTGCCATCCCCATTTGGGTCCTGGAATATGCCATAATACCGGATTAAATATTTTGACCCGTCTTGCTGGTAGCCAAAAGTACCTGGATATATTTCTACTCCTCAAAGAATGTAATAAAGATAAGACGTCGTCTTCGCTGAGATCAGTAATAAGGGATGCGCCACCACTTCTGAAACAGGGATAATTCCATGTCGATGGTTCACTAATTTGATAGCAATATTCGTCATTTCTTTCTGAAATTCTATAAAAACTCGGTGGACACGCCAATAGGTCATATTGTTTGATAACTTGGAGACATGGTTTAAGTTCTGGCAGAGATGGGGTCCAATTATCGTTTGTGCAATTTCTAGTTATTAAGTTGTCATTGTAGTAACATATAGGATCTGAGAGCACATTGTTTGCAGGTGGGCTGCGTTGCCAAGTCACACTTATGCCATTATCAGCAAATTCTTCTTCACACATCTGTAATATGATTCCATATTTAACTAAAGTAAACAAAAACACACACATACACATTTAACTAACATAAACAAGAAGCCTATTGCAATCTTAGACGTATACCTGAGTGCTGGTATTCACTAAGAAAGGCAACAAAGTAAGAAGTACAGTAATCATGATTTATTTTAATAACTCATTCTTAGAGAAAAACGAAAGGCTTATATTCACTTTACACTTATTATTTTGTAACACAACGTACAATCAGTACGTTCAGTATGCAACTGTGATTTATCGTCAAGCTTTTTTTCATGATGTAGCTTTGGATGATATTATACAGGGCGTTCTAAAAGAATTAATTTTTAATATATGTTTTTTAAACTTGGTACATATCTTATGGTATCCTTATGTACAATTTGATAGGAAAATATTATTTGAAATCAACGAAAAAAATATTTACATAATACATAATCCAGAAAAGCGATTCATTGTCTTTTGCAGACAGCTTTATTCATTACTGTTTTTTTTATTTTCTAATATCTTTCTTTTTTATTTAATTTTGCATTAATATGTTAGGTCAGGTTTTTGACACGCGTTTAGAGTATGGGATACCAAAAAGGGAAATAGGAAATCATCTATCTATCATCTACATGAGAATTTAAATCCGATCTGTGGTTATTTTGAGTTGGTTCAGATACAATTACTAACATATTAATCTTAAATGGCTATCCAGCATATTGCTTATTGTATATCTGTTTCACACGAAATGTTTGTAAGTTAAATCGTAACGGATGTATAACAAATTGTTATAAGTTAAATAAACTTTGACGATTGTTTATAAGAAAACATTATTTTTAAACGGGTATCGACAAATGTACAGTTTATATATAAAGCAATAACAAATAAGGAGGATAGTCTGTTAATATTGTTACTATTGAGTGAACATAGTGATGCAAAAAGTTTGCCGAAAATTAAAATGATAGTTTACGTTTTTTTCCAACTGGGAATTTTATTTCATTTAAGTAATGTACAATTTTTATATAAAATCAGTCCTTTTTAATACGCATTTTACATACTTAATTTTCAATTTGAGTCGTATATTTTTGTCCAGTAAATATATGAAAGAGGTTTCTTATAATTTTTGTGTTTTAAATAAATAAAAATAAACTGCTCCGTGATCACGGTATCGAAAATGAATTTGTAATGAAAATCTGTTTACTAAGCATTCAGTTATAGTATACCTAATTAATTGTGCTTATATAATTATTATTATATATCAGGAATTGTGATTTAAGATATATTCCAATGCAAAACTGTTTATATTTATTTAAAAGTAATGAAATGAAAAATATTAATTGATATGAGTCAATCCTTTTTCTATATTTTCGATAAAGATATCTATGAAATTGTACCTAAATAATATAATGCGTATTAAAACATACTCTTTATACATTACAGTGGGTCTTAGTGTATGTTGGCAGTATTTTACAACTATCTACGACCTGGAATTAATCAATTCATTGCCGGATGTAGGTGAGACTTGTTAATCAAATGCTTATGATAGTATAGATAAAATAGAAGACGAAAATATATAAAGGGATATACTGTCATGAACGGTTTTCTGGATGCCACGTTGCATCCAGATCTGCGGTCGCCAACCTTTTTTGGCAACACGGGCCACATAATGAAATTAAATTAAATTAAATGAAATGTCTTTTATTTTGTGTAGGCCTACGGGGGCACTTACAAATTGTCATTTACAATATTATTCTTATACTACCACTGGATCTAAAGATGATGGATCTTCTCAGTTGAGAGAAGATCCGGCAAGAAACTCAGCGGGTTTGGTTTTTTCTTGGTAATACTTTTTTTAACCACCTTGCTTATTACATGGGAAATAAAAGGCTAGCTCCAGTATGTTGCCTTACATTTGCCTAAACATAAGTCATGTTTGGCAAGATACGCTACACTTTGACAATTAATTAACCATTGATATATATACATTAGTGTTCAGTCCCAAGCTGCTTTGTCTTCTATGGTTAATGGTTACGTGAGACAATAGCATGTATTTGGAGATGGTCGGAAAAAACCGATGGCATCTATGGATATGGGTGGCGGCTACCTCTCTGGTCGAGCACTTTAAGGCATGATTCCTTCATTAGTTCACTTGATGGTCAAAAAAACAGTAGTCAGTGCTGCTTAGACCGAAATCAGGTAAAGTGTTGCCATCTTTGCGGATCTAATTACCCAACCTATAAAAATCTTTTACGCTTCAAAAAGGGACACAGACCCGCTTAACACTTGTTATTAGAATAGCTGAAGCATAACGTGTTGATGAAACATAACTTACCACTTGTTTTGCAGAGCACACACACAGTGAATACATATTTGGTGACTGTAAACGACCAGATAAAGTATTTTTCGCACACGTTCATAAGGATCATATGGAAGTTTTGGGAAAAGTTATTATACGGGTGAGAGTTGTTAAATTTATTTGATGAGTTAGCAATGGTGTTTTTTATTACATATTCTAAAAACAGGCCAAGCGCGAGTCGGACTCGCGCACGAAGGGTTTCGTACAATTATCTATGAAAAACAAAACAATCACGTTTATTGTATGGGAGCCCCACCTTAAACATGTATTGTATTATAACTTAATTGTTTATTTTAAAGTGAATATATTAGTTATAGTTAGTCACTTAGAGTTATGAGGGAACATGTGTTCCCTCATAACTTCTAAACTTAAACTTTTTCGGTTACATCCGCTCCGGTATAGGCTGATCTTGCCCTTATTATGATTTTAAACCCTTATGATAAGGCTTTACGACCATGACTGAACAATACTATTAGAATATGTTCGTCTTTCATACTTTTAGGGCGCATTTAAAAAAACGGGTTTTAGTTTTGAAACTTTTTTATTGTCTTCCTAAAACTTTAGGGCTGGTTGGATATACTTCGAATTCCAACGTGCATTCTGCTAAGAGCAACATCATATGAAGAAGACATGTTCCGAAACACAGCATACAGGTTCCAGTTGTGCGTTCCTCGTATAACCTACTGCCATTCTCAGAACCGCTTCAAATATTACTTTTACGAGTGGTACATTCCAGAGGACATGATTGCTGGTATGAACTGGGACATTTATTTCTATGGACCGAGCAATTTGACATGGCAGTGAAGATTCAAATGGAAGAATTCTTCACTCTTTGGCTCCGGATGTATTGCCGCTACACACAGTTCTCTTATTACAGCAGTATCATAATGCTGGGTTCTGGTTTAAAGTGAGATAAGGGAGAAATTCTTATACGACGCAAACTTCAAACACAGCAAGAATACAATGTATCTAAGGCCGACCGATGTACATCTCATTACCTAATTCTATCTGGGGTTTGATTCTAAATGTTCATGGGGTCAGTTGCCATTTTGTAAATAACTATATCGCAGTATTAATAATAATGATAATGTTAGAAATTCTGAAATCGTATTTAATTAGAATGAGTAAGTCAGAAAAGTAAAGATAATTTAAGTCTTTTTTAAGATTAAGATAATTTAAGATTTCGTCGCTTATATATCAATACCACGCAAGTAATATTTAGCAAGTTTTCAGTAGATACTAAAATCTGCATATTTTGTACGAAGTATTTCATACAAAATACAGTTTTTTGGGCTCTCCTGAGAATTCACCAAATATCGCTTGCGCGGTATTGTTATATAAGCGACGATTTAGAATTTATAAATTATTATCAATGCAATAAAATATACTGTATATGTATTAAATATTGTGTTTGTTTTTTTTTTATATCAACCTGTGCATATGGTGACAGGTCTAATCAGTTTATTAACATCGATGTCATCATCCCACATGAAAACACTTTCGATATGATATCGCTAAATCCATATTCATTGATTCTGGGCCATCCAAATATGAAGTACTTATGTTTATGGATTTAAAAAGCCCAACCTTTTATCTCTCTTATGAGAACTAATTGATCACGGCTTTTAACAATGTCAATAAATGTATACATAGATGTAATACATATGAAATGAGATAGATATGTTTGTGATTCCAAATGGCAACGTTTTAAACTTGTTCAACTATATATTGCATTATTGAATTGATTGGATGTTATCAATAGACATTTGAAATTGTCAAAATGTGTTTTACATCTTCAATAGTGTAAACAATCAATGGTTAATTTAATTTATTAGTAACACTTATCTTTCTGCATCTTACTTCATCCTCAACATTTAACTACAAATCGTCGCTTGTATAACAATACCGTGCAAGTGATATTTGGTAATTTTTCAGGATAAACAAGAAACTCTATATTTTGCTTAAAGAATTTTATACAAAATAAACAGTTACAATACCGCGCAAGTGATATTTGATAACTTTTCAGGAGAGACGAAGAACTGTATATTTTGTCTGAAGAATTGTATACAAAATATACAGTTTTATCTCCTCAAAAGTTACCAAATATGACTTACGCGGTATTGTTATATAAGCGACGAAATGTAACAACTATAGTAGATTATTATTAGAAGATCTCCGTATTATCAACTGCTCTTAAATATATATTTATGTATAATAGAAAAACGTAGCTTTAAATTAACTTTCGATATGGTCGATGGATGGATAGGATATATTTTAATGAAACAAACAATGATGAAGATACGATGTAAATCTACTAACATTACAAATGTTAAAGTTTTTGAAGACATTTTAGTATTATACGCAAAGTTTTTGTTACTCTTTCACCCAAAAAATACCGGTCGGATTTCGCTGAAACTACGCACACGTATAGTTTAAGATCGGGATTAGTACATAGGACACTTTTTACTGTTCTAAACGTGTTCATTGCAGACAGCGGGAAAGATCTGTTTGATCTACTATATTATAAATCCTTTAAATTAAAATCAGTAGCTCTTTTATGCAATTTCAAACACAGACAGACAGTTATAGAAACTTTATTTTTATATATTTTGTTTTTGTTTTGGCAACCCTGCAAGTGGTCTCGTACTTTGGAAAACACTGATTTAAACGTAAGCAAGCCATTTGCCAGTTGGCTAGACTCCATATAGGGATGTGTCTGCGCATGTTCGGACGCAATGATATAATTGTTGTGGCCGCCATGGTCATTAGTATTTATATACCATTACACAAATACTCTTGTTCCCGTGGAAGTTATGTATATAATATTGAGGTGACAGTCCAACTGTTACTAAGTGCTAATTGTCGCCCAAAGTTATCTGTAATCAACCTTATTTTTTCGAGGGGGAAACCTTCAAGCCGTGGGAAAACGCCGGGTTATGTGGGATTTTTACCGCACTAAAACCCCCCGGTGGCCGTCCTTAGCGCTGTGTGGAGAACTTCGGGATCTCCAACGGAACGCAACCGAAGTTCTCTAAGTGCAATGCCCCTTTCGGGCTCTTCCCTGATGACGATTTACGCTTACCTTACCTTCTGTTCTTAACGGCTAGGGCCACAAATACCACCGTCCTTCCCGAGGTCACTTGACTGGACGGTTCGAGCTCCCACTCTTGCCGCCCGCATCCCCGGATCTGTAATCAACTTAAGGCAACGTATGTCTTACCAATGGCAATAAATGTGTTGCTATCCCTGAGGACTAAATTGGAATGCCTCGGATATATATTGTCTAGCTAACTACACCTTTCAGACTAGAATACAATAGCGCTTAATACTGTGTTATTAAGCAGAAATAGGTGTGGCGGTGGTGCCTCCCGATTAGACCATAAACGGTTGTACAACATTAAAACATTCTTATATACAAGGGTGGTTAGAGAGATACTAATTTTAGGCGTTCTAACTTAGTCCTCGGGGGTAGCAATGCATCTGTAGTCGACTTCAAGTAAAGCTCTAATTATATGTACTATACGTGTTCACTTTCCAACAGATGGACTGCATGTCTAATTAATATTTTTGTAATATCATAGACTGGAGCTAGCTTTTATTGCTCATGTAATAAACAGTATGATAAAGAAGCAAAGATATGCAAAGAAAATAGACAAATCCGCTGAGCTTCTTGTCGGACCTTCCCAGTTGAGGTTCCGGTCGGGTTACGCGGTTTCACCCACTACTAAATAAAAAAAGACAAACAAATATAGCGTGATGTATAAGTCTATAGCCTCCCTCAATAAATGGACTATTCAATACAAAAACATTTTTTAAATTCTAACCAGTAGTTCCTGAGATTAACCCGTTCAATCAAACAAACTCTACTGCTTTATAATATTAGTATAGATGATATTTTTATTAGAAGATGATAATTTGTGCCCCCGTACGCCTATGCAAAATAAAGACATTTCATTTCATGTTACATATACATGAAAGAAAGAAATAGTTACAACTTTTCTGTACGGGACGTAATAGTTGTGAAGAATACATAAACATCATGTCTACGTCACGTAACCTGTCTCGTTAACGAGGCGATCGGTGACGGCCGTGACGAGGGTGCTACGGTGTGGCGTGGTGTTGCCCAAAATATAGATACATAAATGCAAATGATATGTACCGTTAAGGTTGCAGTTATGCGTTAATTTGACGACCCGCGTGGCGGAGCGGTCATCATACCGGTCTGACGCGCACTGGGTTCCAAATTCGATTCCCGGCTAGACAGACATCTGAATGATGAATTTAGATTTTTCTGTTCTGGTCTGGGTTCTGTATTCGTCTTTGTGTGTTGAAAGTATCCGTGCCACAGGAGAAAATTCTACTGCGGGGCTATGAGTGTAAAAAGCG
>DWLI01002952.1:0-12411 GCA_018249915.1 Cecropterus dorantes dorantes
AAGGAGGGGAATGTTTTTCAGTTTTTTTACGCACTACAGTCTCAATGGCTTGATTGTGACATATGACATATCATTAGAATCTTCTCAATTTGTGGAATGATATAGGCCATATAATTAAACAAACGCCTGTAACTAAGAAAAAAAAGCGGGAGGTGGGAGGATGACGGCTTTTTTTATTATTAGGACAATATGGGTAAAAAATGAAAGCTAGTTAACCAGCTAGGTTGTAATTTGAGGTGCATACGGTTATGCCGGTTGGTGTCGGTTTTGAATAGTAATACAATAGAATTTTTTCGTGGATGTCATTGGAGACGACTAATGAACAAAATCTAAAATAAAAGATGAGCAGCAGCATCTTTCTGTGTAATATCACCTATTCAGATTCTGTGCTATATCACCTATTGCCTTATTATTGGTAACGTCCCAATTAGCGGAGGACTAAGACCAGCAGTAGACTCCAAGAGATTGATGGTGGGGGTGTTGTATACTTATACATGACTTCTACTTTAGTTCTCAGTGGTTATAAAACATGTGCAAATGTTTGTGAATCTCGTTGGCCTTAAAGGTGGTGGACCTGTAATGGTTAGACCAGAGAAGTACTGCTAAAAAGTTCCGCGGAAGGCAAGCTTATTATTTCTCAGGCATAGCAGCACATCTGGGATTGGCTATAGGTAGATCCTGTTCTATATATCTTTGGTTACGGATGTTACTGGTTACTACCGACTACTTACTATATAGTAAACATGCTTGTTTGCTACTTTAAAGTGTTAAGAACATTTATGTTATTAAATATGTATAAATAACGTAATAATTATAAAATACTCGAACACAAAAACAAGGCTTTTAAGGTTGTAATACAAATAATGTTTGTGTTACGCGATCGATGGGGATGTGAATTTCGCCCTTTACAGTTTATGTTTACGAAGGGGTTGATTCCTTGTTTCCGTAATTATAAATTATGAACACGCAAGTAATTATCATGAATGTAGACAAATATTGCATTAAATTTATTAGGAGTTATTTCGAGGTTATAAAACCTGGAATTTAGATTAGCTTATGACAGGAATTAAACATTAAGGCGTTTAGTCGCTTTTGGAAATTTCACTCCACTTCTACTGGAAGTAAAATCCGGGTTGAACCTTCAACACATACTTCGTGATTTTGATTTGCGGTTGAATCTTAATATGTAACAGTCTTAGTCTACGAAGTCACTAAGAATAGCTTTAATTTTTCTATACAATTGAATTAAGGTAGCCTACAAACCTAATAAACCCCCTGTGGATTTATTATGTTTCATTAAAACAATCATTGCTAATGTTTTCGCCCATGATTTCAACGTACCTAGATTGCATGGTATGGCCGAAAATAAAAACGAAAATGTAAACAATGATTGTTTTGAGGATACACTATAGACTTGTACTAAGGGCATAGTAACCATGAACAATGCGTGCTAGAGAGTAATTAGTTTTGATAATTATTTTTGTGTTTTTTTTATCCGACTGCGTCAGAAGGAGGCTAGGGTTTTTCGAACGTATGTATGTATATGTGTTATTTTGTAAGTATGTCCATTTCTTTGGCACATGCTACATTCCAAAAGGTTTGGCGGATTGTGACGTTTGACATATTATTAGAATCGTCTCAGTTTGAAGTGACATAGGCTATATAATTTAAAAAAAATGGCGCCTTCGATGATATAGCCGAATAGTATTTTCCTTTAAAATACTTCAAACCTTTGTGGTCCAAGTCCGGCTGCACCGTTGCCACACCCTTTTCTGCCTAATAGTAGTGTTAAGCGCTGCTCCGTTCTGATTTGGAGGGTGTGTGTAAGATTAATAAACTTATCCGAGGAGTCCAACTAGATCTTAGAGATGGTAGCTATATTTGGTGGACCTTTGGTAGGATTCTCATCTAATCTGAGGTTAATCACAGATGTCCATGAGTAGCAAAAGCGTTCTGGTGTTCCATTTTATAATTAACATTAATAAATAAAAATGTGATGGTGTATGTCTGTGGCTGTTTGTTACTAAATCTCGCAAGGACCACTGGTCCGACTTACGTGAAATTTTGCATGGATGTACCTAGTCTTAATATATATAAATTACGTGTCACGTGGTTTGTCCGCGTTAAACTCCTAAACTACTGAACCGATTTCAATGAAAATTTCACACCGTGTGCAGTTTGATTCAACTTAAAAGATAGACTACTTTAGCTTTTAAATTTTTGATGCCCAACGAAGTGGGCAAAGGTCTGCTAGTGTTTATATAAAAATACGCAAAATATGAAATTCAGTCGATATTTGTCGGCAATGATATTGTCCTACTGCTGGGCACGACAGACAGGGGACACCGTTTCTCTATTCTGATCCCAAGACTGCAGAGACAGAAAATATTAAATATATGTAAGAAATTAATCTTACTTAATTTATTACAGACAGATGAACGCTCGACTTCAATAAATTACTTAAAAGATCTCATACTATAATCACATGTAACAATAATAATTTCTTTATCATTTTGCAGGGGCTTTGATCGTTACTTACTTCTCTGTACGCATTATCAGTATACGCGCGAATGTGAATAAGCTACTGGCTTCCTTCCAACAAAATATGAAGGATATGGCCGCTTTTATGAAGAGGGAGCATCTAAGTCATGATCTGCAGAGGTGCTGATCATTCACGAATGTCTTCATCACATGTTCAAATTGTAGAATAATTTGTAACTACTTGGTAGACACTGTGTAATATATCGACGCGCACTGTACGGTATGAAACTGGTCAGTCTGTCACCAGCCCCGGATCTAGATTTTTTTAGACAGGGCAAAAAATAAAAAAATGCCGCCCCTCGCTCACTTTTTTCACCATTCTCATCACTTTAGCTATGAAATTGATGTAAATTTTGAAGTATTCGTGCCTAGAGTTCTACCTAGTGACTAAAATAACCAATCCCAATTGTCAATGTTAAATTTAACGAGTAATGCATTCGTTTGCAAAGTTTGGATTTGCCGCCCTCTAAACTTGCCGCCCGGGACAAAGGACCCGGCTTGCCTTTCCTTAGATCCGGGGCTGATGACCTCTGATTTCTTTCAAGTTTTATCGCTGTCGCCGATAAACATCAAAATGATGATTTCTGATCTAGCTTTGAGAATTGAGAATCAAACCGAGTTTTTTGAAAGGTTTCGTATAAATGTTTCACAATCATATACTTTGTATTTTGCTGTCACTGACATTTATTATCATGAATAATTTTTAATTACAAAAATTCAACACGAATGTTCTCGGTACTGGGAACCCGGACGTGGCTGTTTTTGCGTATAAAGCATTAATTATCATATTCCGGGTAAAGCAAAACTGGGCAGATGATTGCTGGATTGGCGGTCATTAGTGGCTAATTTCTCGCGTTTAAGCGATCATTAAAATTGTAATATTAATAAATAATAAAGCATAAAAACTTCCAGTTGGTTGGGAACTGTTTAAATAAAAAAAATAACGACGATTGGCGACTGGCCAATATTGCCAATTTAAACGCAACCCAATTGAATGTTGACGTTTGCATCAGGTTTCTTCCTTATGGGCCGTGCTATGGATGCTATACTGCTATCAATCCTACCTAAAAAACTTATTTTTATTCAGATAACTAACATTTAAACATGTCTTTACAAATACACTAATGATGACCCACTCCATTAAAATATTTCAACGATCCGCAAGCAATAATAATGATGAAGAGACACGTCATCAAAATAGATATAGAGGTTTCAGGTTTCAGCTAAGATCCTCTTATCAGAATTCATTTCCATCCCGGCATGATGTCACTCGAAACAGCTACGCATCTGTTCAGCCTAAAATATTCTTAAAAATAAATAGACTTTAATTTTACAGAGAAGTAATGGATTACTATATAAACGACTGGGAAAAAATGGGTGGCACCGATTACAGGAATATTTTGAAATTGTGCGATCAAGTCACATTACGTTCTGACGCTATTTTGAATATATTTGGGCCGTCGTTTATGATGGTATTTATAAAATTTACTAATTGTGTGATCTATTCTAGCTATTCGAACTATTTCTATCGTGAAGCAGTTCTTAGGTTTCGGTGGAAGGGTGTGGTTGCGGATATACTTTCATACGACCATCTTAGTCCTTGGGAGTAGCAATGCATCTGCAATCAACTTCAGATAGAATTTTCTGTATAAAGTTGCTTATAGATGTGCGTGGGCGGCAGTAACCACTTACAATCAGGAGCGATGCGTGCTCGTTTGCTACTTCAATGTGATGAAAAAGAAAATGCTATTTTCTCCTGATTTAGAAATCGCTTTTACCGTAAGGATCAATGCAATAAATCGAGTCATCTACAATGCTTTGAAGTCATATAGTGAATAGATCATAACAATGTTTTGTACCTAAATTGTATCAAGATGTTTTCGAGCTCAGTTTTAAACAAATTTAAAGTAACATAGAATGATAGGCAACATACTTTTTGGTTTTGAAATAAATATTTACCTGGATGAAATTGTACGGCCCACTCGATTGCAGTCTTAAATCATCAATAGCACTTACAATATTGCTTCACTGCTGTTCAGTATCGTAATGTTTGGAAAGGTAAGATCAGTTTTATTTACGTCCGTCATTCATCGAGTTATTTTCGTGGTTTCCAATGTTTTTGTTCGTGTATTAAAGTAGAATCAACGATTTATCAGATGATTGTATGTTTGTGTACCTACATAACGCAGGATCTTTTAATTTTATTTTACATAAAAATGTGTAATCCCGAAAATATTCGTTTTCTTGAACCTAAGATTTTATCGATTTTTGAGGCTTTGTGATAATACATTAAGAGCTATTTTCAAAACTGAACACAACAATTATTTCCTCGTTTACGTTATATGTTGTTATTCTAACTGAATAAAATTGGTGTAGAGAACCTTTTTTCATTATTCTCTTTCTTAGATGTATACTTTCCACAACAGAAATTCCAAAGTATCAAATAGTCTCTTTTGACTTCAGTGTCCCATCTTGACGCAATGTGATGTTTCCCTGCTTCGCATGATGGGACGTGCCGTACGAAGCTACCATTTTCTAAAGGGCACGGTGATTGTGGAAAAGGATGACGTTATAGGCGATATCTATTTTGTGGATCGAGGTAGCGTTGAAGTTGCAGAAAATGAAGAAAATGTTGTAGTACTCGGTAAAGGCAGGTGAGGTTAAACTTTGCATGGTTCGTTGTATGATATTGAACAAATTAAATCTGAAAAAGTTCTCCGGGGACATAACTATCAATGTTTCCTAAATGTAGAAGTGACAAACGAATATTTAGTCCATTAGATAGCCTAATAAGAGTCTTTACTGAAGTCGGTTATGCTTGTTGAGTTTTTCAGCAGTATATATATAGAAAAAATGGGGCGGTGGTACCTCCAGAGTGGAACCAAATATTCTACTTTATACTATTATCCACTTCAAAATTAACTACTAATCAAAATTATTAAGAAAATAATTATATTTCATTGGTTGCAGTATATTTGGCAACTTGAAAGGTCCTTCCACCATCCGATATCCGCTATCTATAACCGCGATAACGAGGGTACATCTCTTACAAATGAGTGCAGAAGTGTTCCATAGCATAATCAAAGAGTTTCCAAGTGTGGCCGAACTCATGATTGAGTATAGGCCTAACGACGAGGTATTTATCTTTTGAACTCAACAATAGTTTGTAAGTTATCACCAGTAGCGTAGCGTGGGATGTACTATGGACTATGTAAATTGACGACCAAAAAAAAGTCGGCAAACCTAATGCTGCCGCCCTTACATGTTACGAAGAAAGGAAAATTTGCCGCCCCCTAAAATTGCCGCCTGAGGCGGTTCGCCCCTCCATTCCTCCTACGCTACGCCGCTGGTTATCACATGATATGTAAACGTCAAATCTGATTTCAGAATTATATAGAAGGGATACCGTCAACAGTTACGTCCGACCACAGTCGTATAAAGCACAGCTTCATTTCTCCTATAGTTACCCGGTATCGGAGGATTTTAAAATTTCTGCATTTTAGAAATCCAATTATCCATGTATATTTCATAATTGTTTCTTTGAGCTGTATCTACGCTGATGTCTACAATGCTGGCTTCTTAGATAACAGATTTGCGCTAATAATAGCATTGTATGCACATGATTTTGCATTTTATTGGAAATTTCTTATTCATTTCCTATCGCCTTATGTTGCTGAGGATGATGAAGATGTCACTGTGGAGCTTTTGGGAATTAGAAGAGCGTAAGTAACATTACATTACCAATTCTGACTCTAATAGGCTCTTAATTGCGACGGTTTTCAATGTATACTCCCACAAGTTCTGAATTCATTTCTTGTGAATAAAAACAATAAACATTCTTTCAAACAATCTTTCAAGTTATTAATTATGCCACGTTTGATGTATCCTAAAACAATGCTCTTAACTGCCGCTATATTTTATAATCATGACTTCTACGAAAATGTTAAAAGCTTTGACCATAACTTTAATTTATAGCTACTTCAAAACAGAGTTCAAGATCGATGTTCTATCTTGTTTACCGATAGAACTATTTTGCTTTTTACATAATGGAGAACCCTGGTTGCTTTTCGCTTGGCTGCGTTTGAATAGACTTTTAAGAATCGTAAGCATTTTGTATATCTCTTTATACTAGTAGTTACTATAGCTGTAGTCATATTAACTCTTTTATAGTATAGAATCAGCAAACGAGCATGCAGCCCACCTGACGGTAAATAGCTACTGCCGCGCATGGACATCTGTAATCAACCCTAGGTAAGATCAAGGTCTGACCTAAGGTTAGCCGCAGATGCGTTGCTACCCGTGAGGGCTAAGATGAAATGCCTCGAAAAAATAAGTCCCTCTCACACCTTCAGACCAGAACACAACAGCGTACAACACTGATATTATTTGGCAGAAATAGGTCGTGGTGTTGCTGGAGTCGAAGCACAAAGAGTTCTACCACCTTCAAACTACCATATCTTATGATCATATGCAATCATTTATATTTTATTAAAAACTAGCCGAAGAGCTTCGCTACGAAACATAAATATTAACGCCATCCTTACATAGTGTAAAATATGGAAATCAAAGGTAACCTATACGTTGATCAAGTAGATATTCATCATTCAAATTTCATGTAAATCGGACCAATGGTTCTTGCGTGACTGAGTAACAAGCTGTAACTGACACTTACCAACTCATCTTTATATACTCGTATTAGTACAGATATAGCATTTGTGAAAATAGTATAAATACACATTATTTCAATATTTATTTATTGCTTTTTTGTCATTTTAATTCTTAGGTAACAGTGTATAAATGTTTGAAGCTCTACCACAAGCATTACTTCATCAACCTGACCATAACCACGGTGTTCTCCGTTCTTATATGGTCTACCGTGTTCATCCATATTACTACCTGCCTTTGGTACTTCATAGGGACCGTGGAAGAAGCCGCTGAATCCAAAAGCTCATGGATTTATGACGGTTGGAAATATTGAATACATTTTAGTTCCGCTAATTACTTATATTCGTAGCTTTAGCGGAATATTTTGAATTATAAGTAATGTAACAGAGAGAATAATAAATTTTAGCTGAGTTGGTTTTAGCTAAGTTTAATAAGGTTAAAGGATTATCCGCGTGGCGAAGTGCTCATAATATCTGTCCGAATGGGTCCCGGGTTCGATTTCCAGACAGACAGATACATGAATGTTCTTGGTGTGTTTTTACTTGGCGTCCACAACTGTAGTGTAAACCCGTGAGTCTAAAAAGCGTTGACATGTTTAGTAAAATTGTATTCTATCGTGAAATGTCAAACTGCATGCTTAATTAACATGAAACACACGGATTAAGTATAATATTAATTTTGTAATAGAAATAATCGCGGCGATTATTTCTATTACATAGATAGCGGCGATCATAGATAGTATCACTGCAATTTATGGAAGAAAGAACAGTATGTAGTTCGCTATATTAAAATTACGGAGGGATCAATTAATGCTCTGATTGTCATTTAAATTCCATAACTATTCGCCACTCCTGTAATGAAATCCGTTCATATTTGAGTATGTTTCAATGCTAGCATTCCAATGTGTGTTGCAGACGACGGTAACAGCTGGTGTAGAGGCAAATACGTGTGCTCTCTGTACTTTGTACTCACAACATTTACCCAAAATGGAGTCGGTGATATACTGCCAAAAAAGAAAAATGAGGTATTTGTTTGAAAAACTTATTATTGTCACATAATTCGTCAGCACAGGTTGAATGTTTGAGAGATTTTCATAAAGTTCCTAGTTGTGTGCATGTATCTACATAATCGAATTCGGCCTGTGTAGTGAATTTATTTTATAGTAATGATTATTTGGTTGATGTTAAGTAGGATTCTAATCTTATCTGGGATTGGTCACAGATGTCCACGTACAGCTGTGACCACTTACAAGTAGCAAACGAATGTGCAATTGCATACTGTTTGCTACTTTTATTATATAAAAAATATTTTCAGTATTTAAGTTACAAAATAGTAAATTAATATTTGTCAATGTATATGGCCCGTGTACTGATAGCGCACGCTGATATAACACGCTGATCAGTTTGCATATCAATAAAAAAATCTTCATTCCAGTCATCAGGTACCTTTTAAATGGAAATAAGTGTAATGCAAATATTGTATAATCCACAGTTAGTGAGTATTTCGAGGTGTGGCTTGTTGTGGTAAATGAATGACATGATATAGAACACATTTAGCGGCTAAATCCGTATGCGGCTGGCAACCGGTCAAAAACAATACGCGCACAGCGACCGGTCGATTGTTTTCTGTTTATGACGTCCTGGTGCCGTAAATGCTGGATTTTACTTATTTTTCTCGTGAATTGATTGTTTCTGTACGCAATTTAAATGTACTTTCATTGCTTCGAATGGTCCCGAAAATAAATCGCGGATTCCACAGTGCAATATTAATCGTCGACTTTAGCTACCTACAGTCTGAAAGTATTATAGGTAATCTTGCCTTGTATTTACTCGTATTGATAAACAGAATAATGAAAATAAGCAAAAATAATTGAAGAGCAACGTTGACATTGTAATCCATCCATTAGTCCTATAAGGTCAAATGATGGATATATTTCCTGAATTCAGCGCTTTACCGTTTTTTATCTTTACGTCATCGGTCCACCTGGTCCGAGGACTTGGATGTGCAATAAAGTGTTAGAATTTTTCCGTGTTGGTGGAACTACTGTCACATATATTCTAGCCTTATAACATCAGTGTTAAACTGATGTGTTCTAATTAGATTATTAAGTCCTCAGGTGAAGAAACACTTGTGGTCGAAGTATACCAATACTTTTTTGAGTGGAGTGTATACAAGTATATATGCAAGTGTGTATACAAATGGAGTGTATACAAGAATTATAGTCCGTAATGACATTTGTTATTTTAATAATAAAAACTAAAATAAGATTTTTATGTTTGTTTTTTTCTTTTATTTACGGATTTATTTCGGTTCTAGGTAATATTCGTATCCATCCTACAAGTCGTATCGACACTCGTATACATGATCTATGTGGGGGAATTCTCCAACCTAATTCAGTACCAGTCCTTTAGGTCATTTAGTTACTACTGCAAGTACTTGGAATTACAGGTTTGTTCTGATAAAATAAATAATGAAGTTAATCGTACTATCCATATCAAAGTACTTCTTGCTGTTTCTTTCGTTTGACACTTTTTTCTCGCAATATTGTTGTTAGTATTGTTAAACAATCTGCTGGGGTAAGGTTGCTCCAGTCGTACCCCTTAATTACAATAACCCTTAATTACTTAGTACAATTGTAATAATTGAAATAAAGTTTTAGCTACATGCAGAACAAGTAATTAATTAATAATAAAGAGCATATTTATTGAATTACTTACATACTAGTTACCTAATTCATACCGGGTACGAGCAGTGGCGTAGCGTGGCTTCCCACGCGAAGGGGCAGTTCGCCCCGGGCGGCACTTTTTAGGGGGCGGCAAAATTTCCTTAAAACTCAAACCACGATCCTGGACGACATATTTAGAGGGCGGCAGTATAGTCTAATTTTTTTTTGCCAACCAAAAATTTAAGCTTCCGCCCGAGCGGCATAAACCTACGCTACGCCACTGGTTACGAGTAAGAAATTGTACATTGATACGTTTTACGCCATACTCGTGGAGTTTTACAAGTTTCAAACCAATGCCACATACATAACTGAAAAAATTCTTGGGTTAGCAAATGCCTAAGCGATTGCCTGACAAGCACCAAATATGTATGTTTTAAAAGAAAATATTTAAAGATCGTATGGTTACCATAATAAGCATACGAATGTCTATAAAAGATTACTGAAAACTGTACAAAGGCTTATTTTTTGATTTTTTTTGTTTAATGACATCGCCCGTGTAAAAACAAGATTGTTAAATAAAAAGAGGACAAAAGACAAACCCGCTAAGTTTCGGTGGGATCTTCGCAGTTGAGGTCGTATTTAGATTCGGTGGTAGCGTATTGAAAAAATTGTAACTGAAAATTTGTAAGTGCCTCTTAGGCCTGTACAGAATAAAGACACTTCATTTCATATTTTATATCCCTACTGTATTTTATTAAGAATGATGTAATTTCCAGGAGTTTCTAAAAAACAACCGTGTATCCAAAAACCTTGTGAAGATGGTGAATAAGTACTCGCTTCATCTGTGGCGGGAGTCCAGGGGTGTGCAGGTGCCCAACTTCCTGGAGAGTGCACCAAACTGCCTCAAGCTTAAAGTCATGTCGGCAGCTTACCTTCATCATTTGACAGGAGTATGGAATTTACAGTATATTTATTGAAGCGAAACTTCTGTAGAGTCGTTGTGATTTCAAAAAGGAAACGAAAATGCGTTACGAAAACAGATGTCTAAAATTAGATGGCGCTGTACCCCTTTCTGAATAACGCTATTTAATTCGTAGCTTGTTTAAGAAATAAGATGTCCGAGTATGGACTACAGTGATTACTCAATCAATGTTTGAAAAGCATAAGTCTTATGCACTAACGCGGAGTGCTACGCGGTTTCACCCGCTACTAAATAAGAAAAAGAAACATTGCGTGATGTTATATAGCCTAAAGCCTTCTTCAATAAATGAACTATTCAATACAAAAATAATTTTTAAATTCGAACCAGTTCCTGAAATTAGCCCGTTCGACCAAACAAACTCTACTACTTTATAATATTAGTATAGATTATTAAGTTTAACTCTTGATCTTATTTTACGAAGAAAGTTAATTTAGTTTAAATAAAGTACATCAAAATATAAGTTGTTTTTATATGTGCAGTATGGTACTTATGTTCTTTGTCTTAATTTAAATTATTATACTGCCACGTATTTTATGTAAGACAATGATCCAAATTAATATAAACTATGTAATATAATAAAATGAAAACGGATAATCAATAACAAATAGGTCCGTCAAAAATGTTGTATTCTGTGGCACATTAACCTGAATATATGTATATTAATATTATTTATTTATGTACTGATATTCATGAAACGTTATTAACATCCTATTTTCATTTCTCGAAATGCATTATGATTCCAATAGCTTTTAAGTCAGCTCTCATTCATCCATAAGCTCTTAAAGACTCACTGCTGTAGATAGGCCTCCCCTAACGGGGGTTTATGCCAATAGACACCACACCTGCGTGTATTGGTGACTGCAGTGGGTGTTGGTGTTTCACAGGAACCCACTGCTTCCCTTCTGCTAGATTTTGATTAATAGATCAAAAATAAGATAACATAAAAATAGTAGTCGATTTCATCGATTTTTATCGATTTTCATCCAAAAGTATTACCGGGTTATGTATTTCCATTATATTTTTATTACAGCATTACGTTTTCGAGTGTTGTGAGCCTGCGTTCCTACGTCAACTAGTCGGATATTTGAAATTGTACATTTATAACAAAGGTATTTAATTTTTTGCATTTATAGGCTATAGAACCAATAATCCACCAAGTATACTTTATGTTTACACCTTAAGTTTGAATAAACCCAAGCCTTTTTTAAGGTCAACAATTGAAACTGACAAATGCCTACTGAATGCAAATTGATTCTGAAGACCAATAGTTGATAACGAATATGCTGATTTTCCAATAGAAATTTTGCTAGGTAGTAGAACCAGTGTAGTTCATTTTTTTTTAGGATGGAAGTAGCAAACGAGTACAGCCCACCTGATGGTAAGCGGCTACTACCGCCTATGGACATCTGTAATTCACCCTAGGTAAGATCAAATCCTCAACTAAGGTTAGCCCTCGAATACCTCGGAAAGTATGTCTCTCTTCCCACATCCTGCAGACCAGAACACAGCAGCACATAATACTGCTATTATTAGGCAGAAGTAGGTGTGGCGGCGGTGG
>DWLI01002953.1:0-12410 GCA_018249915.1 Cecropterus dorantes dorantes
GGGAAACAGTTGCAGAGTTAATTGGGGGGTTTGTCACTGTAGTACTAGACACCAAACTGGTGGCCGGTTCAGACTCTTGTTTAGTTGTCAAATCTTTCATCGATTGACAACTCTCTGATGAATTTGACGATTCCATATTAAAGTTTGCATCCCTATCCTCTTTGTACATGCAGTTCTCATCATTAATATTCACATCTTCCATACTAGTTTTGGAGTCTTCACTCACATATTTCCCACTTTCAACGTTTAGTGCTGAAAAATTGTGTAAAGTTATAATATTTTCATTATTTGTCCATTCATTTTCTGTTTTCCATGAAACTGCAGAGTTTTTGGGTTTTGCTGGGTCTTGCATAGTGTCATCAGGATAAGATACCATCTGTAAAAACAAATTATAATTTAAATTTTACAAGTGACTGAAAACCATTGGTATAAGAAACAATGATTTGATTACTTACAGATGTATTGGTGACCTCCATCATCGGTATGGAAGAGTTTTGTGTAATTGGCATTGTAACCACAGCTGTTACATCTGAAATAAATTTACATTATTAGTCAACATCAACACTATTATTTATGTTGTTACAGTATACCTGACAGTACCTGACAGAAAAGTCAACTTTTTCCATAACCACCTTCTACATTGAAATTTATAAATGTCATTTGGTTTATATAGGGTAGTATATACATTTTTTAACTGTACTTACTTGTTTCACTCATATATGAACTCAGTTCCATGAGATTAGGGTGAGGAGCATATTTAACATCTTCAGTTTCTGTAATTTTTTTAATAATATAATTTAGTACACTTCTTTACAAATTTATATTCCTCACACTCCTAAATCTTTTTTTATTTCGATTTGATTATTGAGACAATTACAACTATATCATAATACAAAAGCTGAAGCTCTTGATAAATATGTCAAAATATAATTGTTTCAACATCCTAAAAGTAGGAAAAATATGTATGTATTTCAGTAAATGCATAATATTAAAAAATGCATAATATAATAAATGTTTAGAGAATTTGTTTTAAATACTGAATATATAGTAAAGACTATATACATATCACAAATATACTTACGTGATGCTAATATCGACAGTGCACCTGTTTCTAATATAAAAGATTCCGCATCTTTAAAATGTTCATCATAATAATTTGGAACAACACTTTCAGTGGGCTTCTGTTTATCCTCTGACTTTGTCACCATTTCCACCTCTTCATTCTTGATATTTGGTTGTTCAATAGTTTGTTCAACAGAACATTCTGGCTCTTCAATAATATCCATGCTTTCATATACATCTTTTACAGGAGTAGGAGGTTTATTATGAGGTGAATCATTGGAATCAAATACAATTGTAATGTCATCTTGGAATGAATCTGTTACAGTTTCATCATTATTATCATTAATGGGTGAAGCTTTTATATCACTCTTTAATTCAAGTGGACTTTGTTCTATCTCTGATGCTGATGCAGGAACCTCATATTCATTTGCTACCTCTTCACTGCAGTCATTAACTATTGAAACATTATTTAAATGGGTCTCAATTTTTAAACTGGACATAGAGGATACACTTCTCTCGTCATATTCATAAAGAGAGGTAGTTGCCTTGCTGTCTTCACTGTTTGTATCAACATGATCTTGGGTTGTGTACAAGTGAAGCTCCTCATTTTGACTCAACTGCTCATTATTGCAATTTGTTTCAACATCAGAGCAGTTGTTACTACCAGATACTTGAGCAGTATGTGTATAAAAATTTGAATCATCTAAAGTATAATCATCTTCGTACCTAAGTCTTTTTGAATACCTATAATCATCATTGTCATTACTTAGTCTCTTAGTAGGCTCATGAAGATTACTGTCAGAATCAGTTGTCTTGTCATCTTCACAATCTTTTGAAACACTAGATTCTTCAATTGTAACCACACTTATATCTAATTCTTGTTTTAATTCACTGCGGTCTGACTCTCCATCTTGCAGCAAAAGAGGATCAATTGGTGTGGTGGCAACGGTATCTTCAACTCTTTGTGATGATGTTGAGTCCGAAAAACTGAAATCCTGACAATCAACATAGCCCTGACTGTGATTTTTAACATGTTTCAAAGGAAGTAAATCTGGTACTGGTGCTGACGATTTACTGCTAGCAGGAACAGGTTCGTCTCCACCTTCTTCTGCCTTTGCTGAGGAACGAGTCACAGCTCCGACATTCCTCATTCTTTTACTACTGCTAGAAGATTTACTCTTCTTAATCTTTGGAACAGTACTGCTACTAGTTATTGAAGCTGTTGGTCTTAATTTAATTGTAGTTTTCAGAGATGGTCTTTCTGTATTTAAATTCATAGCAGATTTCTCTCTTCTAGCCTTTTCACCCCAAAATGGTTCAAAATGTTTCAGTTTCCAAGGGTCAATTTTGCTTTTTTCTCTCTCTGCTTCAGTCTTCATTTTTTGTTGATTTTCTGGTGTAAACTCACCCCCTGAAAGGCTATCCTGCCATTCTATACAAGCACGAGCAAAAAATTCATTATTGAGACTAGAAGAACTTAGGCGGCCTGATGTACTTGGCCGGTCCACACTGGGCAGAAGCTGCCCGAGTTTATATTGATATAAAGGGGGAAGTAGAGAGAATGTGTGTTTATTTAACAGTGCTCTTATATTTGTGTTAACTAAAATGGAGTCAGGTGTTTCTAAATCAATGCATCCCTCTCTTGTTTGCTGTAACTGTGCTGCTGTAGACAACTTTTTACCACTTCGTTTTCTAGGCTTAATACAGAACCCTGGTATACTGGCCAGAACTTCTCTCATTGTAGACAACTTATTAGATGTATTTGAGCTTGTTTCTGAGTAAGAACTCGCTGCTGTCCATTCCCGTGTCTCAGGGGGCGGTGGAGGAGGCAATGGCTTTACTATGATTCTTGGAAGAGGTCTGGAATGATTTGAACTTTTTTTCCTCCGTTTCGATTGTTTCCGAGAGGAATGCTTGCTGGACTTTTCACCATCCTGAGGGATACGAATAACCGTGTACTGATCGTTGGTGCAGGGCAGATACTTGCTGTCAGAAGAATTGTCCGAATATTCCATGTCGTTATTCACAGTATGCGTATTAATAGGTGATACATCTAATTCCATTGTAACAGGTAGTGTTTCCGCTCTTACACTCAAGTCGCGTATTCTAAAATAAAGTATTTATAAAACGAAGATTTATGCCGCTGACATTCACTATTTCAACCCATTGTGCATTACTTCACAACCCATGCAGAGGTGAAATAATCTTCGTAACATTTCGATAACGTACAACAGTCAATCATCACATATTATTTGAAATAATTCAAGGTTGCAATGCTTTTGAGCGCAATATTCATTCCTTTTCACAACAGTAGAGCAAAAATCAAAATGTCACAACAACGCAGAAAATGGATTCCACTGAAATACATTCCAATTTAGGCAAGATCATCTATAATTTCATTCATGGTTTGTTACTTTGAGATTTTTATAGCCGAGAAGAATTTAATGATTTTTTTTTTTTAATATTTAAATGAGCTTTATATTTAAATGAGTGTACAAACAATTGGTAAATATTATACAAATAATTTTTCTTTGCAGTTATTAGTGACTTTAAGTGAGGAAAATAAAAGTAACATTGCATACAGTCATGATGTTCAGTAAGCATCAGTAAGAACTTCAGAGAAAGAAATAAGGGTCTTAGACGCTGAAATAATATAAATTAAAGTCAAAATGAGGATTAATTTGTAATCTTTAATTTTTAGATATTTCTTTCATCTTTTACTATTTGCTGTAAAAAATGTACTGAGCTGTAACTACACATTGCAAAAAAACTCAGGAGACGATAATGTTGCAAACGAATACATATTTTATTGTCGTACTCTCTTCGCTCCTCTACATACGCAATAATTATTATTTCTATTTCTGATAATATGTAGCATTTTAGTACTTTTTTAAAACAATATCACTATAATATAGTGATATTGTTTATGATATTATCATCTAGTTAAAAACCTTTTCATTTCTTCAAGCTGATTATATAAATCAGGGATATGCAAGATACGGACGGACACGGATATAAAAAAAATATTATACAAATTTCTGATATGGTTATGGATATGTAATTATTTCGGATTATCTGTTAGTTTCGGTTACAAATAATTTTGATAATAATTCATATCAGTTATTATTATTTTCTTAGCTACTTAATCAATTTTAGTGTTATTTAATAAAACTTAAAAAAACATGACACGAAATATCAAAAAATGTACGAAACTTTCTTATCGTATACGCTTTTGGTTACGGGTATATTTTTATTTCGGATATCCATTAGTTTTTTGGTTACGGTTATCGGTCCTCAATAACATCTGTGGTATAATTTTTTAAATTATTTATATTAAATTGATTTCATTTTGTAATAGTTTAAACGCAGTTAATATATGCCCTTAAGATACACAAAATTGTTGTATATGTATAAAAGTAAAAATTGTAATTATATATAATAATGTTTTTCATTAAACTAAACCGATAATACGTTTGTAAATTCATGTTATTACATGTACATGAAAGTATAATACAATTTTATTTTATTGAATTGAAATTATAATTGTCTGTGGATGGATGCAGAAACAACCGCGAAACAGAGCAAAGCGGGCTAGTGATTGGAGAACCATATGGAGTGAACCAACGACAACTACTGCCGCTAACAACTGTAACAAGGCAGCCGCCATTTTGTTTCACTCATGTGGTGTTGCGAATGGCATTTTTACATCATAAACTTAACTGATTATCTCTAATTTCAGCAAGTTTTCAAAGTGTTATATTGTATATTTACCAGTGTGAAGTGACTAGTTTTATAATCGTATAACATAAGGAACGTTTGGTTACGAGGAATAAGCAAGCGGTGCAAGAATGGGTCGAGGAAGGTAAATAACGGCTTTGTCACGGCGCAATAATTAGGATTAAATAATTTGTTAATTGATATTGAATAAGACGACGATATATTTCCATTCGTAAATCAGACGTGTATATTGGTTTATATAGGGATAGGAGTCGCGACAGGCGTCGGAGTCGTAGCAGGAGCCGGAGCAGAAGCCGTAGTCGCAGCCCACGCTATGGTCTCGGATCCGGAGGCGGTGGAGGCGGAGGCGGATACGGCGGAGGCCGCCGCAGCAATCCCGGAGCTAATTTACGCAAACCTAAATGGGACTTAAGTAGACTGAAACCTTTTAAGAAAGATTTCTACGTGCCTCACCCTGACGTAGAAAATAGACCAGAATCTGAAGTGGAATCATGGAGAAGCGACAATGAGATAACACTTAAGGGTCGTAACATCCCCAAACCTACATTAACGTTCGATGAAGCAGGATTTCCTGACTATGTGATGGATGAAATTGATAAAATGGGATTCTCTAAGCCAACTCCAATCCAAGCTCAGGGTTGGCCAATTGCTTTAAGTGGTAATGATATGGTAGGTATCGCTTCTACAGGTTCAGGCAAGACACTCTCATATATATTGCCAGCTATTGTACACATTAACAACCAGCCAAAATCTAGTAGAGGGGATGGTCCTATTGCACTTGTGTTGGCTCCTACTAGGGAGTTAGCTCAACAGATACAGGAGGTTTGTGATAAGTTTGCTAACACATCAAAAATTCACAACACATGTTTGTTCGGCGGGGCTCCTAAAGGGCCTCAGGCTAGGGACTTAGATGCTGGAGTAGAGATTGTTATTGCGACACCTGGACGTTTACTTGATTTTTTGGAAAGTGGTAGAACAAACCTGAAAAGATGCACATATCTAGTATTGGATGAAGCAGATAGAATGTTAGACATGGGATTTGAACCTCAGATCAGGAAAATCATTGAACAAATCAGGCCTGACCGTCAAACTCTTATGTGGTCTGCTACTTGGCCCAGAGAGGTGCAGAGTCTGGCGTCAGAGTTCCTTAAGGACTACTTGCAAATTAATGTCGGGTCCCTACAACTGGCTGCCAATCACAATATTCTACAAATCATTGACGTATGCATGGAATATGAAAAAGAGACAAAATTGAGCACCCTTCTTAAAGAAATAATGGCAGAAAAAGAAAATAAAACAATAATTTTCATTGAGACTAAGAGGCGGGTTGATGATATTACAAGAAAAATGAAACGTGACGGGTAAGGACAATGTAATTTATATATATAGTAATTAGTTGTTTTGTTTTATTTTAAATAATTTGAGCAATATTCTCAACTTTCAAGATCAGTTTAGGTTATTCCAGAAGTTAAACATTAATTATTTATACTTTACATTTCAGTGGACAAGTGTACCGGAAACTTATTTGCTATTTCAATCTTGTAAAAACAGATTTCTAAAGTGATGTTTTATGTTTTTGCTTACTTTTCCAATGAATAATTTGTATACATTTTCTCTGTAATTATTATATACATTCTTTGTTTGTAGGTGGCCTGCAGTTTGTATTCATGGTGACAAGTCTCAAAATGAACGTGATTGGGTATTGCAAGGTAAGCTTTGACACAGCTAGAACTCCATATAAACAGCTTATTCTTTTTCTTTTATTTAATATTATATTAATATATTATAGTAATTATGCATTAAAATAAACAAAAGAACTTTTGAATTTTCTCCATTAATTAAAAAAGAACTAAACAAGGCGAAACTATATATTTACATATGTAGCAAGTAGCGAAACAACCGAGAAGCGGTATCGGACTAGAGCGGAGCGACGGATCGCGGCGAGCGTGCAGTAGAGAGTCAGTATCTGAACACGTGTCTGCATGTGCAGGCTGCGGAGGGCTGCGGCTGGGCGGCGGAGGCGGCGGCGCGCGTGCGTCCGTCGCCGCTAAGCCTCCGGCGGCGGCTCGCCGCGGCCGCACCGCACCCGCCCCTAGTTGACGGGGCTAAGCCTTAAGCGCTCTGACTCGCACCGCGGCGTCGCGTCTGAGCCGCTTCTCGCGTGTTCGGCGGCGAGGCTCGCCCCCTCGCCGGCAGCGACCGCAAGCGCTGCCGCCGACAGCAGCGCCGGCGAGCGCTCGCGGCCGCGCCCGCGCCTCGGCCTCTGCGCTCGCATCTCTGTTCGCGCCTCGCGCGCTGCCGGCTCCCTTGCTATCACTTGTTGTTTAATGCACATTATGCGTCTAAATGTCGATGGAATCCCGTCTCTTTAGTAAGTTTAATTCGAGACTTCCAGTTTATTAATGTATATGTCTCATAGAGAGCAGTACGAGGATACGACTGAACCAGTTCATTAAAAAATATTATATATACATTGTATACATAAGTTTACATAGTTGGTGATATAGTACTGCAATCTGTTTATAATGTGTATTATATAATGTACATTAGTAATGCGCTTTTGTTATCTTACAATTTTATTAATATCAAACTATCTCATTGGAAAGTATTTTTTCTTTTGACTCCAATTGTAAATTAAGAAAGGTAACATATTTATACATAATTGTCGATTTTATTTTTATAAATATGAGTACAATATCAATACAACTTTAAAAAAATATTGTATAAAGGATAGAAACATTACAACGGTCTGGCAACGGTAAGACAATAGATTAGTGTAATAGTGATGTCAGAGTTAAATACGTAAAATTCATGTTTTATGCTTACAATTTGTCTTTTGCATTTACACTACTAATATTTTTTCAGATTTTAGAAGTGGCAAAGCTCCTATACTTGTTGCTACTGATGTTGCTGCTAGAGGTTTAGGTATGTATAGATAAAATAAATATTTAAAATTTTATCATTTTTATTTGGAGTGCTCTATAGAGCGTCTATTAACGCTAAAAAAGTTAAATGAAAGAACAGATAAGTCAATTCAAGAAAATGGTTCATTGAATTTATCTTTTTTATTTACAGATGTTGATGACGTTAAATTCGTTATTAATTTTGATTATCCAAGCAACTCTGAAGATTATGTTCATCGTATTGGAAGAACAGGACGTACAAATAAAACGGGAACTGCATACACATTCTTTACGCCATCGAATGCAGCTAAAGCGGCCGATCTGGTTTCTGTTCTGAAAGAAGCCAAACAAGTTGTGAACCCTAAGCTGCAAGAGTTGGCAGAACGTGGAAGTGGTGGCGGTCGTCGTAAGTACCGTTGATACTTTTAGGGTAACAAACAATTCATACCAGATACATAACAATAACATACTTCATATGCATTATTCTACAAATAAACTTGGTTCCCGTATTTAATGTTACTAAAAAGAATACAGAACAAAATATGACAATGAGATGGGATATAAGAAATAATAGAAATATGTATATTTTTTCCATCTCATTTATTTTATGTATTATAGCTTTTTTTAAAATGTGATTGCGTGGGGGTCGCCAAGACCAAAAGTGTCGCGAATAGTAATATGCCGTATTCGTATTCGTATCTGCGGCTGTCCGAGTATGTATTTTGGAATAACGAAACTAAAATAATAACGACAAACATAGTTAGTACCTTAGATGTAAAATGTAATAAAATATTTCATAATATGGCGCCATTTATTATCATCGAAAATTTCATTATTTGAAACAAACAGAAACACATTTTTATACTTATAATTCATTGAATTCTACAATCGTTTCAAGTGCAGATAGTTAGATTGTCAATTGATATCAATTTAAGTGATGGCATATTTGATCTCAAATTGCATTTTAGACTATATTGAAAATGACTTGAGTTCTTATTATATAAATAATTAAAGTACATTGAATTGGACAGATAGAAGACTTTCTGAATATTGAATTCCTGACTCATACTTGGATCTGGACATACAGACACGTCGACGTCCACGGAAAATCAGTATTCGTTAATATAATATTGAACTTAGTATGTTTGAGAAGTATGTAAAATGTTATAAAAAATATTCCTCTTGATATACGTGAGCCATTTACCTCGAAATTGCAATATATATATGTGTGATAAAAGCAGTTGAAGTCGAAAAAAATGCTTATTATTCGCGAGTAGGGAACAATCTCAAACTGACATGCAAATTGGAAAACATTAGTATGAAACTGTTCTTATAATTTTTACTTTAGTTTTATGCATCCTTCAAATTTCTTTTTCCAAATAGTTGAATATTTTAATGTCATTAAAGATACAAAAATTAATGGGAATGTTATAAGTCGTTCTACATAATTACATTGTTTGCAGGTCACCGTGGTCGCGGAGGAAGATACAGGAGGGGACGTCGTTCACGATCTCGATCGCGCTCGCGCCGCCGTCGCTCGCGCACGCGTTCGCGTTCCCGAGACCGTCGCCGCCGCCGTCACAGCTCGTCGCGATCGTCTCGCAGCAAGTCCTCCAGATCCTCAAGAAGTCATTCACGCTCTCGCTCCCGATCACGAAGCCGATCTCGTTCAGGCAAGTGCAGCCCACAAAAAGAAGTCGCTAATGGTGGGTCGCAGATCGCGCCCCAAGCACTCTTGCCGACGCCAAAGCCGCTGTTGCCGACCCCGATTGGTCCGCAGTTACCCACATCGTTTGAAACGAATGGAACGGGAAATTACAATCCTTCTCCCCGAAATGATTCCCTTCCTAGTAAAGATTTTCCTAAGAATGACAACAAAAATCATACTGGCAATAATGCTAATAATGCACCATCTTCGCTATATCAACCTTCAAATCAACAGTCTCAAAAACACCAAAATCCTTCACCTTCAGAGCAACAATATACAACACAGTACCAACAGGGTTCAGATCAGCACACGTCAAATATGATTCCACCTTTAATGGGATTGAATCCTCAAATGAACATGTGTATGCCAGCTCCTATGAATGGGAACAGTTTTGTTATGTCTCCCTATTATCCTGCTGATCAGTATGGTATGATGATGCCCGCGTTTGGTCCCAGCAGCATGTTCCCCTCTGTACAGGCATGGGGTGCTGTTCCTCCTCCACCACCTCCCCCTCCACCCTCATCCGACCTATCTAGTGGTGGGGCACTAAACCCCTATAATCAGGGTCACAGCGGCTTGGCGCAAAATGGCCTGGAATCAGATTCCAGAAAGCGAGGAAATCGTGCTGGTGGTCTGGGAAGCTCATCTTCTCACGCCCTGGGCGCGAGCGGAAATACGCTCATGCCGGGCGTAAACACGAGCCTGAGTTCCGTCGGGGGCCTCGGTGGAGGCTATGCCTCTAGCGGAGGCCTGGGCTCCGGCGACGGTCTTGGCTCCGCGAGCGGCTACGGAGGCTCCGGAGGAGGCCTGGGCTCTGGAAGCGGCCTTGGCTCTGGAGGAGGCCTGGGCTCCGGCGGAGGCCTCGGGTCGGACGATGCTCCGTCACACTCGCGCTCGAGAGGCGGGCGCGACAGGCGCCGGCGCGGAAGAGGACGAGACCACGACGACCACGGCTCGGATAATTCGGGCGGTGGTCTCGGCTCTGACTGCTCCGGCGGCCTCGGCGGCGGCCTGGGCCAGGCCACTGGTGGATTGTCCTCTGGCGGTCTCGGCGTATCCCATGGGGGCCTTCTGCCGCGCATGTTGCAACAAAACAGCGGCGATAACCTAGGATCTCAAGGTGCCAATTTCACAGCATTCGGTTCTTATGCTACTAAGAATATAAGAAATCAAATGGAAAACTTTAACGGTGCTTACGAGGGTAATAATGGTTCGGAGTACAATGGCCTGCAAAATATGGGACCCGGTAGGCCACTGGGAGCTGGTTTCGATCAAAACGGTTTAAACAGTGCGCCGGCTAATGGCTCCATGGGGTACAATAATGACCGCCAGAGGAATCGCCAACGACGGTGAATTGAACTGAGGTTTGTTATATTCAAACCAATGAAAACTCACATCTATAACTATCTCCTCACTTGTTTACAGGCACCATCCACGACACGATAAAATCCAAATATTATTCATGTGTTTTTTGTGGCTTGTGTTCTGTAAACACCGGACTAATCACTCACTGTTTATTGTTTAATACAGCTGTAATAAAACAATGTGTTGAATTATTTATTAACAGAACTTTTCTTTAAATTACAGAGAACGGCTATAATGGAGATTCACGTCGACGTAGAAGACGTTAAATTATCAGACTGCAGGGGATATGAAAAATTAGTTGTATGAGACTACATAGAATTTCATTCCATGTATTTATGTGTTTGTGCATTGAGTACCAATAGTGGTTTAGTTGCTATAATTTCCTGAATATCTCATTAGGCATTTCTAAGGTAATCAATGTATCATAACTTTTTAATTATAGGATTTTGTACAATGATTATAATAATTAAGCTGAGAGCAATTTTTTAGTGTAATGTTTTTTAAGTATTAAAATAACCACCTGTTAATAACCTATGTATATGTACGAGAGCTCATCGCTCCCTCATTGTCGATTGGTTAATGTTTAAACCATACAAGTCAATCAATATTGCTTGGTTTAATCCATCAGATTATCATGTGAATGTAGGAGACCTTATGAGATATAATTATATTTATGGACTGATTTGGATTTTATCCAATATTTCATACTTCAGTGACTTAAATTTCTGCTATATGTTGAATCTATAACCTTGTGTGTATACTTAAATTTATTGGTACCTTTACAAAAACTTTCTTTAATATGTTGAAGACAAGGCCTGGATCTACATTCTTTTCAACGCGTCGAGTTCCAACATAGAGTCTGCAATATGATGGCAAAAAATCTTCCACTGCCTGGAGTGTCTCAAAAAAATCACAAAATTAGGAGCTTCCCTAAATCAAAGTCGGCGCTTAGGGCACCTGCCCGGGTTTTTCGTAGATCCAGGCCTTTACCAGAGTCGAAGTACAGTTTGTTTCCTTACATTAACGTCAGATTACAGTAAAGCAAATTTACAGTATAGAATTACAGTATTTAGTGTAATAATATTAGTTTTCATGCCATTTTTTCCTAAATACTATGAGTATACTTGATTTTATAATGTGAATTTGTATTGTATTATGTACCAAAAAACCTTGAGTTAATAATTGGTAGAACAGATGTATTTATTGTTATTTGTTTCTACATAAATGCAATATTTTTCATGTAATGCGATTTTTTAAATCTTTGTGTGTACCTTTGGTATTGAAGGAAATCCTTTGTGAGATGAATATTTGAATTTTACTTTGTGTAAATCCCAATGTATCTTAAAGAAAGAAATAAATACTATAAAAAGTATGTTTGTTATTTTTCTAAACCCTTTAAAAACGACATATGCAACTGGTTGACTCTTACATCAAATATACTCTAACTATACTATACAATAACATACTATCAACAATACTCCAGATATTGTAACAGTGTGGTGAGGGGATTATACTTTTTATCTGTGAGCGGTGAGGAGAGGAGAGTGGCGCCAAATTGCGCGCGCTGTTTGAGTTGACATTTGTTGTTTCCATAAAAATGACTTACAACAATAAAAAATATTTTAATAATTTGG
>DWLI01002954.1:0-12409 GCA_018249915.1 Cecropterus dorantes dorantes
ATAGTTTATTGAGGAAGTCTATTGACTATAAATATCACGCTATGTTTGTTTGTTTGTTTTTTATTATGCAGTAGCCTGTGAAGCTGTGGGGCATGGCTAGTATCTAATATGCACATGGCTTATAATCAGATGCATACCTGAAATTCGAACCTTGGGCCCAGTTTGTGATGATAATTTCTTTTTGCATTAAAAATAACATTATCAACCCATTATTGTCCCACTGATGGGCACAGGTCTTTTTTCAGGCACTGTCAAGGTGTAATAATGAATTTCTAATTTTCTTGTGTTTTTCTAATGTTCCGTTTACTGAAAATGAATTTGAACCTTAAACCCTCGGGAAGCCAAGTTTCAACCATTAAGATATCACTGCCCAAAAGATGTATGTTAGAAATGTAGCATGAAACACATTATACTAGTTAAATTAAATTTTAAAATTATGTCTGTTCCTTTTGATTTTGTTTTCTTTTTATCATGTAGTCGCTGTACAGCGATGCAAATATGACACACATTATGATTTCATAATGTATTTGATATTTGCATCATTGCATTGCAGCCTTGTATGTCTCTGGCAATTAATTTATTTATAACATAAATGTGTACGGCATGGGTTTTTCCTGATAAATATATATACTGATTCAATGCAGATTGGTTATATAGTCTCAGATTACTAAATACTTTGATACTAACATATTACTTTTTGTAAAACATCTTTTTTATATTCTTTTATGGTCAGGTGGTGTTGCAGTAGTATATGTAGGCCAGCCATTAGATACAGTTAAAGTTAAGATGCAAACATTTCCTCAATTATATAAAGGAATGTATGACTGTCTAAAAACAACACTGCGAAACGACGGTGTTATAAGAGGACTGTATGCAGGCACCACACCAGCCATAATGGCCAATGTAGCTGAAAACTCTGTATTATTTGCTGCTTATGGGTACTGCCAGAAGTTTGTTTGCAGTGTCACGGGGACAGAAGTAAGTGGAATTTATAGTAAATTTGTGTCTATTCCGAGAGATATAGAATGGGCACTACCTGGCTAGCCCAATATCGAGCGTGGCATAATCATCAGTAATCGGGATTTTCGTATTACGTAATATATTAATCATGTACACGAATTTAGAAGAGGAATTGATACTCGACTTGCGCTTCTGAGTGGCCTTTTTTTTCGCTGTCAGCTTGCAGATACAAGGTTATTCGTCCGAGTATGATACTTTTCTTCCTTCAAAACTAAGGATATATTGGTACGCTTAATAGATTTGCACCGTATATCAATGTTTAAGGTACCCACTTATAAATGCCTCAACATGTAAATTAAGATGTTAAAACTTAGTTAGATTACGTTCTATGAAAAAATTATGTAAGAATTTTGAAGCATTACTTAAAGTATATTATACTGTTGTAAGCGGTTAAAATCGTGTTAGTAAGAATATTATGTTTTACACTTCCGACGTTAAAGCATCTGAGTAAACATGAAAGAAATTAATTGCGGCGTATTATTCTATTTTGCGACTTAAGTTTATAAAATAAATTGCGCATTTTCATGACCTTAAAAGATACACTTATGTTGACCAGATAATGTAGAAATTAAACGTAATATAAAATTAACTTTAGTACCTAATACTTAGGACCTATTTAGTAATTGGTAATAAAGTATCTACATATCTAGTATCTGCCTTATGATGTTTTTTAATCAATTTCCTCATTTGATTTGATTTCGATCACTGAAACAATTACTAACAGAACGAGTGGTATAATGATTTAGATTATGAACCAGGTCTCGAGTAGACTTAATACTTATATGGTTTTAGATGGTGGAGGGGGGAAGGGTTATACAACATTACCGAAGGTGGTAGAACCGTTTGTAGTTCGATCCGGAAGCACCACCACCACACCTATTTCTGCCTAATAACAGCAATGTTAAGCGCTGCTGAGTTTTTTTCTGAAGCGTGTGGTAAAGGAGACATACTTTTGCGAGGCGTTCTAACTTAGTCCTCAGGAGTAGAACGCCTCAAACCTAGGCTAAGACTGTGATCTTATTTGGGGCAGGAGTAACTCACAATCAGGTGGACTGTAAACGCGTTTGCTACTTCAATATAATAAAAAAAAAAAACATTTTAACTATGTAATTCTGTAGGTACCTATGTATATTATCATTTTTTTTTCAGAATGTAGAACAATTATCAACACTTGGAAATGCCTCAGCGGGATTCCTGGCAGCTTTCTTCTCTTCATTCACCCTGTGCCCCACAGAACTGATCAAGTGCCAATTACAAGCGATGAGAGAAGTGAATGTCCAGGGCTCACAAACAGCTGTATGATGACTCTTTTTGGGTATTTCGTGAATATATTTCATATTAGTTTGTTCATCTTGTCTGATTGTTAGTTAACTATGCGTTTGTATTGAGAAATGTCCATCTTATAATACCATTTTAACAAGGTGTAAGGGCGCTTTCAAATTATACGACACGACTTTTGACATTTAGAAAGATGTCGTACTGCACAGATTTCACGGTTGTGTTTTTTTTAAACAAACTAGTAGAAATCTGATATCAAACTATCGTCCGATGGATTGTTTCTTACATTCTCGCGCAGAGTAATAAAAATATTTACTCCTATAGTCAGTAGACCAAATACCTGAAAAAATATATTCAATCGTCTAAATTGAAAGCATCCTCAAAACGATTTTTTTAAAGAATCCATTTCATAGATTTCAATTGCATGAGGAAAATTATATGACAAATTTTGTATCGTCGACTAAATGTGCTGAAGTGCGTAATATATAGAGAGAATTCAGTACATTTAGCCGACGATACAATTATTAATAGTGTCCGACTGAAGGTAAATTTTTGTCCCAAAGCCGAAGCCAAATGTCGAAGCCACAACCTTGGGCCGAGCTGAAGGTTCAAAATCATATGAAATTCAGTTCCAAGTTCATTCTAAATTGGCTAAAGCAGATTCAAAAGCCGAAGGTAATGCTGAAGGTAGATTTTTTGGCCAAAGATCGCCGAAGCTAAAGCCGGAGCTTCGGTCGGCCACTATTATTTACACAGATGCGCTACATCGGCTTATTTTATTAATCAATACTTATATATTCTTGTTTAAATATTTCATAATTCTTTGTTAACATTCCTTGCCCCACATGTATTGATAACACTGATAAATAACGCAATAATCGCGAGAATTGTAGATATTGATATTATTGCCCCTGATTGCAGATTAAAATTACGCCCTTGCAACTAACTCAACAAATATTTAGACAATATGGAATACAAGGACTTTTCAGAGGATTGGTTCCCACGATTATGAGAGAGATGCCAGGCTACTTCTTCTTTTTTGGAGGATATGAAGGTATTTACAGAAACTATACATAATATGTGTTTTAATATGTAAAGAGTATTCGCGATATGCGGTTTTTGAATTTCTTTTCACGATATTACTTTCCAATTAACGGATCCTGGTCACAGCGAAACTTATTTAAATGTATTAATTCCACGATAACATTCGTCGAAAAATATACAATATTTGTAGTTAAAAAAGGAATTATTATAAAAGATTAAATCTAAGATTATGCGGGAAGGTGTGAACACCTTATTTAATAGAACCAAAACCCAAATAAATTAAATACGTCAGCGTTACGCAATGTTGTTATTTAACACGTAGCGGACAAATACGGGTCAGATTCGCGCACGAAGGGTTCCGTGTTCATTATCTATAAACAATTGCAAAACGTCATGTTTTGTGTATGGGAACCCCCTTAACATTTATTTTATTCAGATTTTACTATTTGTTGTTATAGCGGCAACAGAAATACATAGTTGTCTAGCAATCACGGTTCATTAGTTACAGTCTGGTGGGAGACAGACAGCGGAATTTTAGTTATAGGGTCCTGTTTTTACCCTTTAGGTACGGAACCCTAAAAGGCCTGCAGGGAAATTATATGTCGATTTAAATCCGAACCCAAATATAGATTTGAATTTCAGGCACGCTCCATATTTTTCTAAATTTGTTCGTGTCAGTAATTATACCACCGACAAAACAAGTGATAATTGAATATTATCTTGTACTTGTAATTATTTTATCGGTGAAGAAAAACATCGTCTTGATAACTATTCGGTCGAACGAGACTGGTTTGACCACTTTTATAATAATATAAGTAAGAACTTTTTGTGGTCCGACTTCGCACCATCGCTACACCTATTTCTGCTCGCTTTTCTTTCTACTTTAATCTGGTCTGAAGGGTGTGGTAAGTGACATACTTATCCGAGGTGTTCCAACGTAGTCCTTAAGAGTAGCAACGTATTTATGGCTAACCTCAGATAAGACGCATCTTATCTGGGGTTGACGACACATTTCCATTGGCTTTCTATCAGTCTACTTTCTATCAGGTGGACTGCATGATACTTCCGTATTATAAAAAAATGATTATATATGATACTTTCAGGGACCAGGACACTTTTAGCGAAGCCTGGTCAATCTAAAGATGATATAGGTTTCTTCAGAACGATGATAGCGGGAGCCGTTGGAGGTTTTGTACTTTGGACGGTTATATTCCCATCTGACGTCATCAAATCCAGAGTACAAATATCTAACAAGAGTCAAAAATTCCTAAAAGTAGGATACGATATAGTGCAAAAAGAGGGTAAGTGTAACTTTACTTTAAAAAGCTAATGTAACAGGTGATCGATCAGTGATTCTCAAAGTGAGCATCATGAATCCTTGGCGGTTCAAGCCTCCAAAACCTCGGCAAAAAAGGAAAAAAAGGAAAGATCGGAAACATAATTTGACTAAGAGAGTTTTAAATAAATGCGTTTGACGTCTATTTGAGGTACTAAACTATGTATTTAACAAATACCTCATTGTAAAATAAATACCAATATTATACAGATTTGATATTTATAACATAAAGTATAAGTTACAAACAACGGATGTTGAAAGTCGCGAAATGTTTTTATATGGGACTAGGTGAAGGAAAACGATTGATCTATTGTCTGAGACTATGAAAACTACATCGCTTACCTATTTTCAACCTGACTTTGTGAAATCAATATAAAGATTAAATTATTCACAATTTACTTACAAAAACATTGCAGAAGATGTAGTTATTATTGTAAATCCTCGATTAAGTGGTGTACTCCACATCCCTTTGTACTATCTAAATATATATTTTTGTTTCCAGGAGTGCTGGCTCTGTATAATGGACTAAAGCCTACATTAGTGCGGACAATACCGGCAACTGCTGCTTTATTCGTTGTATACGAATATTCTAAAAAATGGATGCACCAATCATTCGGAGACTGAAAAATTCATTTCTTTTCTCATTCATTCTCTTCATTCAAATGACCAAATAGTTTGTTAATTATATTAATAAATTTAAGATGTGTTTGCTATATTTTTTGCTTATTTATTTAAAATATATCACCATGCCAATTTAAGTTGGTTTTAAAATTTTTATGTTGTTTACATTTTTACACTGATGGACTATACTCAAGATCCAGTCATTGTTCATCTACAGCTTTAGTGTAAAAATATATAAAAAAAATGTATATTTTTAATGAGCCTTGTTATCGATTTGTTATGTATCGATACATCCCACATCCTTATAGACGGCACTATCAAAAAAGCACAATGATAAACAATTTCATTCTGAAATTATAACAATTATGTTGTTCGACTTTCGGCCAGAGAAATAATTTATTTAGATTTTTTTTAAACAGTAAGTGACGTGTCATGATATGAAATCCAAAAGCAAACGAGACAGGGTTGATAGATAAGTCTATCATTAGCGCTTGTCGACGACTTCTCCCGGCAACGCAATTTCGCACAACAATAACAATACGTTGACATAGACGTTTTACGTAAAATAAGGACTTGTGTGTTCCGACACAGCTCCATGATATCTTCTGTGTAGGGGCAGAGAAGAGTATTTTGTTAATATAATACAGAATCACTAAAAATATGACAATGAGGGAATGAGTACACCATACTAAAGCCCTGAATGAAAGAAGAAATAATAAGGAGATCCTATGACTAGTGGAAGCGCATGGAGCGGCTCCTCCAGGTATAAAATCCCCGAGGGCGTATCCAGTGCATCTTCGGGGGCGCATATTTTTTTTATTTTTGTATTTCCGAAGGACAATCGTTGAAACTCATTATACGCCCCCGGGCGGATTTCCCCCATTTCGGAGTGGCAGAATAATTATATAGGTAGATTTGGAGATACCTGAATCTCGCTCTAACCTAAACTCTTAACTTGCCTCGTGCGGAATTGTGTAGGAGCAGCGAATACTATTAACCTATTATTAATCAAATATCTCTTGATACACATCGTTTTTAACGTACGAGGAACTTCGTTTTAAATAAAATACACACATTCCATAGTGCGATAGTATAATTAATACTTACAGTTCATAAACCACGAGAAACATTACTTATTCAATGGATCCAAAACATTTATTTATTATTGATAGGTAAGGTAACTAGGTAGTAATAAAATATATTTAAGAATAAAATATAAAGGACTTATCAATTACACTATACTTCGATATGTGTCTTCAATTTTAGGGTAAGTATCGGGAATGAAAAAGTTATCAATGCAGGTGAGAATAGGGCTGTTGAACCTTCCGGAATTAGCACCGCATGAAGCTGCTCCCAATAACAGTCCAATAACGAAAAAACAAAACATAATAACGACTGCTCCACATCTACATTTATTTTGATTCCAAAGGGTTTCCTTACATATTTGTAAAAAGTCGATCACGGACCTGAAATTACTTTAACCGTGAGTGAATTCAATAGTAAATACTATTACTTCGACAATTAAATATACCTTTATAATTCAATTTTTACCTGCAACATCTTGTGTTATCACAAAGTAATACGTCTGTCTCATCTAAAACTTTTTGAAGCTGTTGTTGAGCTAATGCAATTACCGGACATTTTTTATGAAGGATGTTAGCTATTTCTCCTTCAGAATCTATGTCGCAACTGCATCCAGCTGTACCAATGTTAAGTCTTTCATTTCTTGGTAAGGCCTCTGACACTTCAGTGTTAATATTATCTCTCGGACTAGCCGTGTGATTTTCCGCCGGTCCATTCCGACTTTTCTTGTAAGATTTTCTGGAATATCTATAAATATTCTGTATTGAATAATCATCTGAAGACATGCATAAATATAAATCTAATTTAAACTTATTGTGAATGAGCTGTTTCTTTTGAAAATTTTAATACTCAAACTCGTTTAGTGAGGAAACTGTTACAAAATGTTTTGTAAGGTAATTCGACGGCTAGTGAGTACGTCAAAATTAGAAATATAGATAAAATATTTAGAGGAGGTAATGTGCCCCCCAACTTGTTTATGAAGTGTCGTTATTTATTTTAAAAACAATAAATAAACATACGACAGAGTATTCTACAGGCATCTATAAATTTTGTTCCTTTCTGGCAGTGGGTTTGGTTCTTATATTCTCCTACTAGATCGCATTTTATAGACTTTTAGACTGGAGATATTTCATTAATTATTTTTGTCAGGCATTGTATGAATGGTGTAAGCATCAGCCAATCAATTATTCGTTGTATTAGATAATACGGTTGTATATCATTCAATTAGCTAGTGGAAGGGTGCCTTGTATATATGGGGGAATTATGCTAGTTTAGACATGCACAATGTCGGTATCATAGTCGGGTATGTTAGTTTTGTACCACTTTCGGACCCAAAGGCAATGCTGAAACTACCCAACATATAAGTGTGGAAATAAGTACTTGAATATTTTGCGAGGTCCAGTAAAGCAACGAAGTCCGTGAACCAGTTCAAAACCATTGTTTTGTTTTATATATATATATATTAGTCATTATGACTATTTTTTAATCATATTATACTAGCTGCCTCGCACAATATACTTCTAAACAGATCAATTGTTCATTGTTCAGTTAACACCGATAATTTGACTAATTCGAATAGAATGTAAGTATTACTAAGTAAGACATTGTCAACACATAGTTTAGTTAAGAAAGCCATTGTATCATTAGGAATATCACTAGTGGTAAATTGTCTCCGTCCCACTGCATGCTGTGTTGACATAAATATGAAGAACAATCAAAAACAGGCAGTGTGGTAGGTAGATATTTTATTTTAAAATGTAACACATCCAATTCTCACAAAATCTTCGAGTAAATATAATGGAATTTATTAAACTAAATGTATTAAGAAGGTATTAGTTTCCATAAAGTTTTCTGTTCTCCTTACCACCTTGACATTACACATGCGCGATAACATGAACCTGTGTGGGAAAAGACACCACATACATATTTCTTTCAATGAACTTTTTTATCTTATATACTGTAGTAACAATCCCTTAGTCTATCGTCAGATATTTTCTTTTAATATTTTTCAAACATTAAACTGCCATCTCAAGTTATCGCGCGTCAATAGTAATATTTCAGCATATTATACCAATTTCACAAAATATTGACTTAACAGTCTTAACACCTCACCCGAACACAACCCCTTTTAACCATACCTTATATTCACTGTTTTAATTTACATTGATGTTTTCCTGTAATTAAACAGTTTATAAATTTGCTGGCTTTTATATATATTTTTTGTGTACAATATTTTTTAAATGTTGAAACTGCAAGGTTCATTATTAAGTCAATTCACTTTTTTGATTACATAATTTATTTTTGATTGGAACTTTATTTTTCATTTTTTGAATAACACAAGTATTGAGCATGAAATCGTTCCACAATGATCCAACTACACAGAAAAAACATAACAATCCAAAGTATAATCTATGACTTGTACTAAGAGTTTATTATATAGTGCATATTTATATAGCATATTCATTATATTAAGCAATTAATTTTGACGCTGTTCAAAATAATATGAACAAAGTAAGGTTATAACATTCGCCCTATTATATCTTTAGCTGAATATACAAAATTAGTGACATTGTAACACTGAGTGCAATACTTATTTGGGTTAATATCTAGAAATTATTGAACTACACCTAATTAGACAGCTTTTAGAATCAGTTTACAGGCTGATACATAATGTATGTATGCTCTTATATGTATAAGAGCAATCACAGTTGTCGAGACAATTGATGATTTTTATTAACAACTGATGTTATAAGATGACAAAATATGAAGTTTACATTTTCTTGATGCAATGAACCTATTAACTAACTCCTAGAGAAATTAAACTTATGAATAATACTAATCCATAAGGACAATAAATAAATTTTACGCTCTTGTCAATTGGAAAAGCACTAAGATTTATTTCCTTTTTGAAAAAATGAGTAAAGATATTTCTAACAGAATCAATTTTGTGAATGATAATCAGTAAATAACTGCAAAGCACATTTCAATTAGGGAATGGTTGGGATGTTTGGATACATGTTATCATGTGCATTAAATATTCAAATAGAATGAAACCCAAACCACAATGTTTTAACAATCCAATAAATATTTGAATTCTAACATATTGTTATTCATGAACATTCCCGTAATTTAGTTAAATACACTTAAATTAATAAGACAATCTACGGCTAATGTTTGAGTAATCATTGCATGTCTTTATACATCAATAAAAATAAATACAAATTACAATTCAAGTGCTGAAAAGTTGAGAACCTATTGCCTATTTCTCCTCGCACCATTCATTCTCTTTACGGACCTGATCTTCCTCGGCAGCAGTAAAATCATTTTTGATGTTGAAAGTCTTCCTTATTTCCTCTGGAGTCTTACCTTTAATCATATTTGCCACCGTTTTGCAAGTCACGTCAAGCAGGCCTTTAATGTCGAGATAATTAGCAGCTAAAATTAATTCAAACAATGTGCCTTGATCGACTTTCAAGAAATCCGCGTCCCACGACGAAATATCATCAGTACGCTTTTCTTTGTTTTCGTCGTCTTCGGGTAGAGGAGGATCGTCCTTATGGTAGGTGGCCCATTGAATAACCTTTTTCAAAATAGCGGAGTTTACGTTCGGCAACGGGACGACTTCTTCTTCATCTTCGTCCATGCCCAAATCTTCTAACATGGTTTTGATTGTGACTGAACATTTTGCGATTTCGACATCGACATCAAAAATTTCATTATCCGACGACTGTAGTTTTATGTTGGGCATCTGCAACAAAGGGCATTTTTAAAAAAGCGAATTCCCAGGTTTTTCGACGCCATCTTTGAAATACTTACGTTTATATTGTCGGATTTACAATTTGCGATCTAAATATAAATGAAAGACCACGTGTGCTCAGAGCAATGGCAAAATAATAAAACACAGTGCTTGTAATTTTGTCACCACAAACAAACAATTATAATCACTAAATTCACAAAACGAACACTCAGCCTGATGCAGGCCTGCAGTTTGCGGTGAACAATTGATAAAATTGACATTTCATAGTTTGTAATTAGTGATGTGCAAAATCGATATTTGATCATCGATATTGAAAATATCGATTGTGATATGAATGTTCAATTATGGTAAATTTTGAGAAAACCCTCTTCTATATATCCTCTGTTTTATTTGTTGTAATTATAACTTTTATTTTACGGAAACAAGGTTTTGCTTTATAACTATTTTTTAGAAACTTATTATATTTTGCATAAGTATTGCATAAGAAAAATAAACGTTTAAGTTCAATTATTTGACAGAAATAAGTCCTACCGATACGATTTTAAAAAAAAATCGGAGTAAACTGAGAAATTTCTTTAAACTATCTCGGAGGATAGTCATCTATACGAATATATAAAAATGAGATGGTGTGTGTCTGTTTCTTGCTCACGTTCAGTCACGCAAGAAACTAGTCCGATTTTGCATTAATGTAGCTAATTTATCTGGTCACCTCATAGGCTATTATTGATTTCGATATTTTGCACTATTCAGAGATGTCGACTATTTTTATATTCCTTCGCGAAGTACAAGTACTTCAGCTAGTATATTCTCTTGTTAACCGATTATGACTTTGATCAAATCGATTTATTCAATATTATATTAATCGGTTAGTGATGTTTAATATATACAATGAATCGCAAAGTGTCATTATTTGTAAGTGCTGCCAGGCTATTTATATTTCAAATTACACAAACAGGCATTGTGCGAGTGGAACTCGCAGACAAAGGGTTCCGTTAGTAAAATAAAAAACATATAGAACTTTTAAATTACTATTGTTTACACGTTCCATCCATTTCATCAGCTTATGCCGTTTTTGTCTTGTTTTGTTTTGTTGTCTCCTACGCCATCCATGTTGAAAGAGGAAGGGATGCTATTCAAGTAATCTCTAAGATATTTGTGTATTTCAGACGTAATGCATTTTTTTTCCAACCCTTTTCCTCAGAGGGAACCTTCCTAAATATGGTAAAATAATTATTAGAAAATTCTATAATATGGGATAATCATTTATGTCTGTCAAATTTGATAATATTACCTGGGTGTAATATTACCTATTGTGTCGATAAAGCTGGGTCTCCACCGAGCAAAAGTTGCCAATTTAATTTGTCAACACGTGTTGGTGACAAATAATTCTGTAATTTACTCGTGTTGGCAACAAAAATTGTAAATAGAGTGTTCCGTTTTTGGCGGTAAACATCAAAGAGCGCGCCTGTTGCCAACTCCATGTATTTTCCTTTCCTTAAGGCTTAGTTGTACCCAAAATTTATGTTCTTATTTTTCACTTCACTTCTTTTTATTTAAAATAATATATTGCGGCTAGCGGCATAATATCATAGTCATTCGAAGACATGTCAACAAACGTCGGTAGAGACACAATTGAAACAACTGTTGGTGACTTTTCGGAGAGTTAGAAACACAAAAGTTGCAAACAATTTCTATGGATATGAACCTAAACAAGTAATGACCAATAAATATCCTCTTCCATCCACTTTTGTCGCGCAACATTACTCAAAATACAAAGTATTTATTTCTTTTTATTAATATTAGACCCTTTTTCATTGTTAAAGGAAATATCTAGAGAATCTAGTTCCACGTAGGATTTTTTATATGTATTTAGAGTATCCTAAATATATTAAAGAATAAGTTTTACAACCCCGGATCATGGCGTTTTTTTGTAAATAGAAAAGTATATGTTAATTTCTACTTAATTTAAATCAATAACCATGAGTTGTAACGGAGTTTTGCTATTTATGATGGACAGGAGCAAGTAATGTTACCACAAATAATTAGAATTTTCTCTCACTGTGATAGATAAACAATAGTAGCCAAAACTTTGATATCCGATTTGGGGTCAAGGGTTTGAAACGCATATTTACAGTATACAAATACAGCAAAATAAAAAAAAAGGTGTGTGTGCGATTCACACACGATAGAAGAGAAACTTCAGTAAATCGAGAAAAGAATGAGATGAATATATATACCAAGGGTAGGATAATTACAAAGTTTATTTTAGT
>DWLI01002955.1:0-12406 GCA_018249915.1 Cecropterus dorantes dorantes
TAAAAAAATACAAATCATTACAAAGAAAAAAGACAAACCCACTGGGTTTCTTGCCGGATCTTCTCAGTTGAAGTTATCTTCCGATCCGGTGGTAGCATAAGAAAAATATTGTAAAAGACACATGCCTATATAAAAATATGGCTGGAATTCCTAAGAATTCGATACAAATAAAATTCGATAAAATACAAAATAAAACCCGGTTCCGTGTCAAATAGGAACATTCCTTAGCAAGCTGTACGGATATTTTCGTTATATAAAATTTTGTATTGCGGGTATGGTATCTACACGGTGAAATTGCAGTTTCCAGTACCGTGACTACGGTCCATGGAACTAGGTCGAAATATTGGCGAAAAGAAAATCAAAAAGCGCATATCTTGAGTTACCGTAACATATTAAAATCTATTTAATTTTAATAAAGTTAGTACTTTTAAATATATATTGATAAGAATTCTTACATTTTGATACATGATATTAATTACTAAATTAACCCTAAAATATAAACACGCAACCCCTACCTAATAAATAATATATTAATTATACAGGAATTGAACCCGGAAGCCATTTAAGCTTGTCAACATTGTGCGAACCCCATGTAACACAAACACGTCCATTGTGACATACGTATACTTATACCGTTCAACCCTTTGTGCCTAATAAGTAAAATTAACACGATACGAGTCGTAATTTTGCGTATTATTTACCGACCTGCAGGGAATTATACTATTACGGGCGTTATTAAATCACAGTATAAATTTTCCCTAATAGTACCTTAAATACTATAATTAAAAACGTATACCCTGTATCCTATATCCTCTTAACAATCTAGCTCTACTTTTGCATGTGAATATGTCGAAGCCTCATATGTTTATCTTACGAATTCCTTTGTTTGCCTCATTACGTCATTCTAACATCAGTTGGTAGATATTCCTCTGCGTATACCCAACCCTGTCAAAATATTTGCGTATGTTAACTGAAGAATAATAAATTAATGAATGTAACGACGCACTTATCACAACATACAAGCACTATACCAGTATGCCATGACGCGCATAGAGGGTTCGATTCCAGGACAGGCAGACTTATTGTGATGAATTTAATATTGTGTTACATATAAGTTTTTTCATAATGCAGTTCTCTTAGGTAAGTGGCCACTGCCGCCCATGAATATCTGTAATCAACCCGGATAATATCAGTCTTACCAGAGGTGAACTACAGATGCGTTGCTATCCCTGAGGACTAAGTTTGAACGCTCCGGTATATGGAGCCATAAAGTATTCTATCACCTTTAATGAATATATCTATTGGAGTACGAAATTAGATTCGAATTACGAATTAGATAGTATAAGAACTTGCCCAATTCACTTAAACATTACTGCGATAAATTTAAAATTCAAGATTTTACACAATCCGCATGAAATGACTAAGAATACCCATTTATTTGTAGGGAAGTTATTGTAGGAACTGTTAATCTTCAGATCTCTACGTTCATTTCAGCTGTAATCTCGGATTCCTGCATTGTTTATGTAGTTTCCTTTGGGTTCCCGCGCTTCCCACTTGCAACCGAGTAAATTCTGTGCCGGATATTACGTCCCCGGCCATGTGGAGTCAGCTCGGAATTGCCAATCATCTTGCTGAGCGACATTCGATATTCTAATGAGTGAACCATAAACAATCTTGGCTAGTTGAAATGTATGACACACACATTAAATATCAACATTCCGAAAAATCTATAAATATTAAAAGCGATTCGTTAATCGATACTACTCATGATCCTAGATTTTGTTTATGAAATATCGGGAAATGTTTCGATGTGTAGGTACTTTGCTAAATATCATATGTTAGTTTTTTTTTGAGTTGCAAGAAGAAAACTAACCGTTTTGTTTTGTGGTAGGTACCGGTCTAACGGCGGTAGATACCATATACCTACATTTGTAATCAACTCCAAATGGTGTTAGGAGTTCTTCCTGAAGGATGTACATACTCGTATACTCGTATGTCGTTACGAATGAAAGTTAGAGCGCGTCGTCAAATCTAAGGTATTTCAAAGATATTGTTCTGACAGACAAATTATTCTGATATTTTAAAAATTAGTCATACTTTCTTAAGCATTATTACCAGGCATAAAATAACTTAACTTTATTTATGTATTCTCTCAAAAATATTTAATTGCTCCGTCGCTAGAACTATAATTACAAAATTTTAACCAATTCATAACTTAAGATGACTCTTATAGAGTCATCTAGGGCGTAACTGTCGCTGCTACTTTTTACGGTCCAGTTAACCTTACCTGTTCACTTTTAATTCTCGTATTTTTAGTTACTTTAGTAATTAGTTTATGAATATCTACTACAACAATATTAAGTATTTTGAGTCAAATGGGTAAAAATGTATAGATTCGTAATATTAACGACTAACGGAAACATTTGTCACTAACATCATACATTTAATTTTATTATTTAAAATTTGGTAGTAGCTCTAAACATACTGGTTCTGTTTGACATCGTTAGATGGATAAAATTAGTCATCCAGATGTATAATTTTTTTTTGTAACACCACCGAAATTAATTGTTGTAGTTCAAAGCTGCTCCTTTAACAATGCACCCTGGGGTTTATTCACTTCGTGTACTTTTGTTATTCGGTTTCTGGTTCGGTTGCAGCCTCAAAATTACTGCAAACAATGACCTACAAACCATTTGTTCCCCCGTTATTAAACCATTATGTAGATTGTTGTGGTATTATGTTGAACTCTAAGATATTGTGTTTATGATTTAACTCACGCTGGTAAATTTTGATTTTAACATACAATAACATCAACAATTCTCAGTTACTTTCCGCTTGAAGAAGCTCAATTCGTTGTTCATTATGTACAATGTACATGTTGGTATTTTTTCGAAAACAAAGATTTAACGGCTATTTACAGGGAGTACAGAATATGAAATCCATATTACTAGTGTTGAAAACAAATGACGCCTAAAATATTGCTACGTTAATGACATTTTATCCACGGTGGCATACAAAACATACTAATAATTCTAAGCTATTGACATACGCAACGACGAACAAATAATATAATGCAGTAGAAATAAATTAAATTATTTACTTTTTTCGTTGATAATATTTTATTTTCATAATCTGAAATGGTTTGTACGGTTTCAGCATGTACCTTGTTTATTTTATGTATAAGAAAGAAGGCTTTTAGAAAATGGGTCGTCTTTTTTGAGTTTCATTTTGTGGCAAATGGTTTGCACATGTCAAATATAGCTTCAAAGCACGGAATATAATAAATATTAAATCACCGCATCGAAAGCGCCCTGAATGGCCATAACCGCAGGCTTCGTATGCCTTGAATAGCCATTCACCCCTCACATAAACAAAACGATGCACTTAGAAACAGATTCTTGTAGCTTTGCATACCTTTCTTAAAATAGCTTCACTAGTTGTATAACGTTAACATTTCTCCGTGCTCCGATAAAAAAATGACTTAGACAAATATACAAAGAGCTGTTGGCTACTCTAAACATTCGCCAGGTAAAATAAATCTTTCTTACCGGGAACGGGCTTCTTACCATTTTATAACACATTTGTTCTTTGCTCGAGCGATAAGTTTATTTATATCGATAATGACTTCATCAGCATACTTAACGATGTCGGTTCCCCGTGATTCTGAGAAGTAATCGCAGAAAAGACGTCACTCTTTGGTTGCTTTTGACCTACTTATTCCGTTTGGGAACTCTCCGTTTATGATTTTTATAGATATAGAAGTAGTAAAGAATTATGGTATCCATCTGATTGTAATGGCCACTGCCGCTTGTGGACGAAATCGCGAAATAATATTAAAGTATAACCTGAGGTTAGACACAGATGCGATGTTACCCCTATGACCTAGTTAGTCTTTCTTACCATACCTTTCAAGCAGGAAACAGTAGCGCTTAAGACTGCTGTTATTAGGTGCATAATTGTGGCGGTGGTGGCTTAGGAATCGAACCAAAATGCATTACACCACTATGCATTGCATTCAAAGGCTGTGAGCGAAAAACTCGTTAATTCGGCTAGATGTTATGCTCCCTATAGCTTGACAAATAATTGATTACGCCACGCCCGTTGGAATGCCCGCTCGCTAACCGGAAACCGGGGCGCACTACCGTTAACATCATGAAATTAGAAAACCAGTTTAGATATGCCTTTACTTTAGCAACTTTAGCATATTCGATAGTGAGGAAGATCTTATGTCTACCTCAAATAATAACACCCAAAATTAGCCTCATCCCACGCTATTGTGTACTTTTTGTACATGTAAATTACATACTTTTAACTTGCTTTCAACCTTGTAATGCGAGAACATTATATTGCAAAGAAACAGATGGTATTTATGCGCTAGGTGTTTGCTTATTATATATAGTGTCATTATGTTGTTGTAAAATACTTTCGCTTGAATACGGGGTAAGTTGTTAATTATGTTGGTCATTCAATAATGAAAAGGTGTTGCATAAGCAATGTATACCATTTACACATTTTATTTAGGTTAATTACTTTCTGCTCGTTAACCTGCTACAACTTCCACTAGATTAGTCGGTATAGTCGACCTATGTTCACGTATGTCGACAGAGTGATACTTAATTGGAATATCGTTTATTGGCTATAAATCTATGTACATTTCCTTACCCATATACTTATTTTAGACCTTGGTAGGTAGGTTTTATAAGGTGGTAGAAATCTTTGTGGTTTGACTCCGAAAGCACCACCAACACCCAGCAGTGTAGCGTTGCTGTGTTCTGGTCTGAAGGGTGCAAGGGAGACATACTTTTCCGAAGCGTCTTGGTTCCTAGGTCACAGGCCTCTCATTCTCCCTAGATTTTGACTAAGCCGTAATAGGGACGCAAGACCATAGTTCAAAGTACTAATTAAGCAAACGAAAAGATCTAAAAGCCTGTTACTTAATAGTAAGATACCGATTACTTAACTTATACTTCCAACTACGGAAAGGGCTAATGAAACATGAGACGTGTATACATTAATGTGATTTACTTGCAGATCATTCATTACACGTTACGTGTTTACACATATCGATTATCAGTATCGTTGAATACTAATATGAATGCGCGAAGCAATATAAGCTTAGTATTTAATGGTTTTGTTTTTATCTTTCGCGCGGTTTCAATTGAAGCCAATAAAATTCTCAGCTCTTTAACAAATTTCTAATCAAGGACCATACACTTATTTAGGCGACATTGAAGTGTCTTGAGATGTGAACGTATTTATTACAAGTATATTTGCAAAGAATAGTATATTGTAGATGTGCGCCAATTATTTTGTTTTATTTTAAACGATTAGATATTCTGTAATGTTGATACACTAAGTATAATAAATCTCTATGGAACCAATATGTAATTTATACATTAAGAGATATTCCGTTTATGTTTATTGTACAGAAATACTGAAATAGATGTGATAGGGTAAAATCACGATAAAATATGAAGTTTAGGAAGATTTTGTTTAACAAATATAGCTAGTTATATGACCTTGTTCTCAATCAATTTTCAATGTTTTGCTTAGCGTCTGGAAACATGGAACAATTGTAAATTACTTTGCGGGCCGTAATATTTACGTGTCCATGTGCCAATTATTCTAGTATTGACCTTCGACGGCCTCTGCTCGGCCAGTGAGACCAACATAGTACGCGTGGTGTACTGTAGGTCCTTGTCTGGGTTGAGTCGTGGCCTGAAATCATGATCCGCCGCAAGCTCCGGTCCTTATTTGGCTTGCCAATGTCTTATATTACGAAACTATTGAGACACTAGTGCAACGGTTTAAAACCCGGTGAAAACAGGTTTTCTGTACTCAACTGCTTATATGTCATTGGGTGATTTTTCCAGAAAACAACTATTGGATAAATTTAATGTGACGTAATTGCTGTTACAAGACGCGTATGCATTGACTATATGTTGTAATATCGTCGTCTATGTAGGATTTTCGAAAGAATGTTTTCATAAAATATTGATTATACGGTACAACTGCACAATTATAAACTATTATTCTGTATTTATTACTCAAATTCGTCTTGGTTCGACTTGGATGGTACATTGTAATTATTTCTGTCGGAGCAGTATCTATAAACGACAAAAATTATGTTTTTTTTATATTAGCGATGTATTATTTTACACAGATATATTGAATTTTACCGTTGTCGCTTAGGAAAGCAACTGCCTATCCTAGACCCTCACCAATGCCCTTGTTCAATATACTAATATGACAAACTGGCAGAGGGTTCCAGGATTTTTCCTCGGCCAGACAGGCTAGGATCTTAAGCAATTAATTTCTATTTTTCTTATGGATCGGAGTCTGTATTCGTCTCTGTGAGTCCATGACATCAAGGACAAAGGAAAACTTTGTGTAGAGTTGAACTTGAAGCGTTGAAGTGTTATTATTACAGAATCATGCAAAGAAGCGTGTCGGTTATTATTTTAAAATTACATATCAATGGACACTTCAATTGAATATACTTATAGATGCTATATGGAATCTATGTGAGCGTGTCTAAAATCTTAATTTCAAAAATAGCAATACAAAGCTTACAGCTCATCATTCATCAGCATTCGATTCGTCACGTTGAACACTTGAATGAAACAACATGCATTTAGGACATTAAAGTTACTACGTTCGTGCTGGGTGTACTCGTATGTTTGCGATGGCGCGCGGCCAATTGTCAAAACTATAAAACTAGATAAAGCAACATTCGAGCTTAGGTTACGTTACGTCAATTTAGTGAAATCAGATAGAACTACTCGTATTTAGACACATAAATTTCGACTTTACAGTCTGTCTGAAATCGATTTATCTCGAAAAGTACTGAAACTATCCATAAATAAACGTATATACTGTGTTATTGTGGAATTATTAGCATTTAGGGCTAAGAGAATTATTTCAATTAATATTATAAAATACCCAGATGCCGCAATTAGTTAAACATTTTAAATATTTTTACACCATTCGTATATCTATCTAAACTCTTTAGTTATAGTTCGTTTTCTTACTTCTTGTTCTCTTTTTTATATGTATATTTTTTTATAAAATCTGAATTAAAAGGAAGTGCGTCTGAAGTCGTGTTTATTATACTGTGTTTTTAGAAGAGTCGTGTTGATAAATTGATTGGAATCGGCGAGCAAATTAAGAGTTCTATTTAATACATATGTTCTGGTGTAATTTAGTAATTTATTCTCTCTCAAAACATATTTGTAATACAAATGACATATTATTATCGATTGTGATTAATAATAATACGATTAAAAAGTTATATCACGCTTTAATACAGTTTAGGTACTTAACATGTATAAAATTTTAAGTCGTTTCGAAATAAAAATTTAATCGCTGTAAAATATACAGTTGTATACAGGACGTGAGTACACACAATATATGGTAAAGCATAAACGGGCCAAGTAATAAAAGAGTTAAAAATATCTGTCAATGTCTTATAGTAAACAGGAAAAAAGGAAAGATCCATAGCATTAAAAGATGGTACTTTATTATCGCTCTAAATAGTTAATGACGAATGTCCGAAAGTCATTAAAAATGTTTCTTTTTTTTAAATCTCGGTGTTGAAAGTGGTTTACTATTTTTTTTTTAACATTTACCAAAAACTTTCTTGATTCGCTACGCTTCATTGAATAACAAGTTTTATAATAGTACCGTATTTTGGCACTATTATAAACGGTTACATCAATGTGCAAAAACTTGGACGTGGCATATTTCATCGTACGGTTCGTTATAGAAAAACTTTACAAAAGATTTATTTTGTAAACAAATTATATTACGTACGTACACTTGCGATTTTTCACACAAAATATTAGACAAAAGCGTTTTAGGCGTTTATGTTACTTTTTTTAAAACCTCTTTTATGTTTGCCGGCTGATAAATAAAATTTGATGAGAGTCCCTTTATGTCCCAAGCGATTTCGCTGCCTAAGGCTACTTTTGAATGGTTTGTTAAATCATTAAATATGGTTAAAACCCGCTTTTGAAATACATGTCTAACGTTATAAACAGTTACCTAATATGAAAGTAACAATATATCGTTTGATATATTGGATATTCTCAATTACACTTTAATACGCGACACAGACTTAGATACTATTCTCTATTGATAGTATTTAGCCTATGTCGTTCTAACATCTTTTTGATTACATAAATAATTAAACATTAAGTCTCTAAACATTTAAGTTAGATTTGAATATGGAATAACTTTATCGCGATACTTGTCGTCGCAATTTTAAGCATGCCACACTCGTTAAATTGCAAATATTATATAATGAGCTTGATCGTGCGAAAAACGGTCTCCAATCTGGTCCAGTTTTAATGTTAGGTCCTAAATAGTTTAAGATTGTTATTGCCCTATCTATTCTAGTAATGTAAGCAAATGAACCTAGTATAGCTCTTCTTGGTTCGGCCATGTAGGCTTCATCACTACAATTTTATTGACGAAGCATTGTTACGTTATCTACTGCGTTTTGGTATGAATATTGCAACATGACATACACCTATGTGATGTTTCAAATTGATCGTGAGATGCAATGATACATAATTGATCATCTTTAGAAGGCATTTCCTATTCACATTTCGTTATTTGACTCATTTATCGTTAGCACCAATCAACAATGATGTTTTTTCTCCCACAGACATTCCCGATATCCCAGAGGATATCAAGAAGCTGCGAGCGCTTCAGATCGCGGACTTCAGCAGCAACCCAATACCTCGGCTGCCGGCGGGCTTCAGCCAGCTCCGCGCGCTTACCGTTCTCGGCCTCAATGACATGTCCCTCACCAGTCTTCCCAGCGATTTCGGCAGGTGAGATAGAAATATTGTTATACAGAACAAGTTGTAGGTTAGGTGGTAGACCCCTTTGTGGTTCGACTCCGAAATCGCCACAGCCACATTGATTTCTACCTAATAACAACAGTCGTGTACGCTGCTGTGTTCTGGCCACAAGGGAGTGATACATACTTTACCGAGATGTTTCAATTTAGTTCTCAAGAAGTCCTGAGGCGAGCTTCAGGTAACATTCTGTAATATGGACACAACAAGCTTACCTGGGCTTGATTATGTCCACTGACGGCAGTGTCCATTCACAATCATGTGGACTGCATGTTCGGTTGCTACGTCAATTTTCTATTATAGGTATATTGCGATGTTTCATGCTTTCGCCTCTACACTAAAATCCTAGGTTTTTACGACCTTGATTGATTACAACCTAATACTTTTACTACTACATACTATGTCTACCACTTTCCTTTCACATTATATTTTAGTTATCATCAATAAAAAGTGACATTGAAATAAATTTATGAATACAAGCAAGTTACGGGTGTATTGAAATTAAACGACAATAGTGAAATTAATGAATACTGTTGCACGCCCAGTATTTTAGCTATATTTATTATAATAATTATTATTATCACTGCTGATTATATTATAGTACAATTGAATTATGTTAAATATATCATTTCTTGATATATGTTTGATCAAACTCTACAAATAATCTAAAGTTCATTGGGTAGTTATCGCTATCATTAACTGCACTCTAAATTACGAATATCTTTTAATATTCCCTGTGTGTAATTTGAAGATCATTATACCTCGGTATAATTTGGTTTTGTTGAGTCCGAATATATGAAAGCGAAAGTCACGGGAAAGTCATAAGCCCCTGGCTAGCTTTTGACAGGCAAGATTATCTGTTGTACAACTTCGTCGATCTTTATGAGAAAAGAGAAACACCGACAACAAAAAAACTCCTTTTAATTTGTCGTGACTTTTCATTACGACACATTTCTCAAGGGAAGTTCTTGTCTTATCAAATCTAGATAAATGAGGGTATTTGCGAAATAATATTAGAAATCGTTTCATTTCGTTAGGCCTGGAAACATTAGGATCTTACTTTGATTTCCTTTATAAATACACGCTGTCACTAAGAAACCGCAGTCATGGTGTGATGGATTAATACGAGCATGTAAAGTAATCCATCATGTAGGTACACATTTCTGCAAGTTACCGTCGAATGACCACAGCGTGACTAATGCTTATTTTCCTTGTACTTTAGTAATGCAACAACGTAGTACGTATTGTCATTGTGACATTTATTTATGTCATCAAATATTTTAATTTGTCGCCCGATGTACATACTTAATTATTATTTATGGCACAATATGGCTCAAATGGTCCAATGGTCGCCAAAATCGTTGAAGTCCGTATGATAGATTTGGCTGTAAGCGTGTTACCGCGTTAGTCTTTTGGATGACCTTTCATTATGTTAAACACATAATATAAATTTATTATAATATTTAATAACTATTTTATTCATAATCTAGCATTAGGTATATCACTTAGTACACAGTAACACTAAATAGGGGGTTCATAAGTATTAATATTTATATTGCAACACAGCACTATAGACACATACATGGCACTCCAAATACTAAAAAATGCTTTTATCTATCACGACTCGTTCAATGTCTGTTGAAATAAATGGGGTCTGAGGATAAATACAATTATTTCACAACTTCAGAATGTTTACAAAATATTAAATAAATATTTTTATCATAATAGACATTGTACTAAGTATTATATTTAAAGCTGCGGATTTAAAATATAAATGTACACCTATTTTTTCATTTCACTTGCACATACATATAAATATATAGGTACCTACTTAGTACAAAGACATACGATAGCAGTTACCGTCAATAATCGCCACTCCAGAGCCAAGCTTACTAAGAGGCTGTGTAGAGGATTACTGTTGAAAGGAAGAAACGCTTCCCTTTGTGCCTACCTTCATGTTCGCTTTGAAATTCCCCTGAAGCTTCCGTACCCTTCCTGAGTAGATACGTCTGTAAGTTGCGTTTTCAAGCATCTGCTACGAAGGGATTTTATGTGATACTTACTCGTGTATTATTTATTTATTATTGCTCAGTTAAAATACTTTCATTTTATTGTGTTGTCTATACAAAATTATATTAGTTACATCTTAATGATTATTTATCGATGAACTCGAGACTAATGACGTCAATTTATCAGTCAATCAAAAAATATTTACGATATTAGATCTATGTCCCTTCAAACATTTAAGTGAAATTAGAGTTTTCCATTTTTAAAATATTTCGGCAAAGTAACTCAAGCTATCCCTTTCAACAACATTAAATCCGCCATTTTTTTGCACGGCTTACGTCATACCTAACACCATAGGTATTTACATTCATGGCTTGTCACGACTATGTGATCGAAAAATAATAAAGGTCTGTAACACATTTCCACGCTAATTTGTGTCACTTCTTCCAAAATAACATAATCCCGTGGAATGTGGGCTTGATAAGTGATAATGATGATAAGTTTACAGGGGTCTCTACGACGCGAATTATCTGAGATTCTTATCTCTACTTTTTTTATACCGTTGCCGTAACTGCTATGACCTCATCGGCTACTGCACTTTTTTATTCTTCTTTATCTGTATTTTATTCGTGCTTACGTATTACGTACCCATTTTTTATGTGCCCTGAATTCGAAAGCTACGATAGTTGTTACGAAAACTTTTGAATGAGAGAATGCTTTACAACGGGTAACAATGGCTTGTTGCACGACTCAGTAAAAAACGCATAGACACTTTTTAAGTTACAAGAGTATTTATACACTAACTATAACTATAAACCCATTTTTCATTATCGACCTTATATTTTATGAGTTTTTGCGGTATATCATAAATTGTGACGTAAAAAAGTTTATGCTCATCTTTATTGAGAAGGCCACCCGATTGTAAACAATGGCCGAAACGCGTAGCTTGCACTCAAATTGGTAAAGAGTGATACTTACAGGGTTACTCGGATGATTCATCAAACGATGGTCGCGTTTGGTATCGAGCGTAGCGCTAAGTACTTTGACATCTGGTGAGGAATGCGGCTCAAGGCTTTCAACGTGAAACATGCTTATTGTGTACTATCGGTAAACAAAACCATATTTTTATTACACAATGACGTTTCACATGAAATTTCTTGCCAGTTTCTTTTCAAAAATTGCCTTTGAAAAATATGATAATCAGGTCTAACTGACGGATTTACGATGTTTATATGTGTAATAAGCAATTGTAAATAGTTTATACGTAACCTTTCATTTCTTAACTTAAAAAGTAAACAATATCACAAAATTCATATCACGTCAATAAATAATTGGAAATTACTTATCACGTATCCCAACTTAAATGCAATTTTAATAAATAGTTTTACTTTCGTCGATCGATTTTATAGTTTTATTATTTACACGAAACGGGAATAATGTCCTTCGAATGGTATTGGATACCTTGGTTGAAGTAGGACCATTGCTACCCCCTGTCGTGGGTTTGACCTCATGATCAACAGGGGCACGCAAATGGT
>DWLI01002956.1:0-12405 GCA_018249915.1 Cecropterus dorantes dorantes
TTCGAATCCGTCAAATACGATCAGCTTAAAATTTAATTTTTTTATGGTTTTCATATATCAAATCTTCTTCACGACCGCTCGCCGACGGCCACGCGTGCCGTCCGATCCTCGAGCATCGCCGACTACGCCGTCGCTGGGTCTGTCCGTTACGTTCTGGTTTTGAGCATTGTTGTTCAGCGGAGTGCGGCCGACCGTGGGGCAGCGGAGCCGCCGGTGTGCGGACTGGCGGAGGCGCCGCGGCCGCGCAGCCGCGCCACCGCGCCGCCGCCCATTCAAGCGCCGCGCGCCGCGCGCCTCTCCCTGCCTGCACCACACCGCTTCACACGCCGACGCATCAGACCCGTACCTCGCACGGCTGCTGCTAATTACTATAACTTTTTGGCTTTTTAATTATTACATGGGTCCGTCGGTAGATTTGGCCCCAAATATCTGACGAAAAACCTAATAAATCACCAATAATAACCAATGTATTTTACTTAACATTAACTTAAAAGTAATAATCTTCAGTCTGATGACAACTTTGATACACCAGGAAAATAGCACTTAGATGAAGCAATTATTATCAGTACAAGTTAACTGCATTAATTCATTTATATTTATTATGTTCTCTTATCACTGTATTCATATGAGCATTAGAAATCATCTTAATGAAATCTGTATTTGGTACCGTATATAATATACCTATATAAAATAGTTCATTTCACTCGGTTTCTTGATAGGAATAAATTTCATATTCATTTTGTTCTAAGTTAGGTAAGAGTTTAATCGGGTCAAGAATCGGGATCAAATTTTCGAATACCAGCAATTCCAATATCAATTGTTGAATTTTGTGGCGGAGTCGAGCGGAGGCTGCGGGGTTGCGACGCGACTCAAGCGCGGGGATGCTGCCCGGCTCGCGATCAATGAGGACCACTCCCCCCGTCCATGCACCCCGCCGCCCACTCTCGCCCACGTCTCCCCGTGCTGCAACCTATCCGGCCACCACAAATCGTCGACTCCACAAACTCGCACATTGACTTTCAAAATATCAGCTGACAACACGAGAGACACGTTTTGATCATCACATCACCATGTTTCCACTTTACCCTTTATTGACCTGCGAAAATTACGGAGACTGATCTAAAAAAATCATGTCATTCATTTTAATTTTTACTATGTGTATTAGCCGTCTGTAATATGCCGTATTTATTATTACGTGTTCTTACTTATAAAACTGTTTGAACTTATCAAAGTCTTATAAGGAGGAATTACAGGATCGCATTATTTGAAGACGTTAAACGGAATCGTCTATGGGCATATTAGATATTTGGACAATGTATTATTTTAATGTTTGTGCCGTGAAGTGTCGGTCATGAATAGCACCAGCCCCTTTCTTGCAGTGGATGTTGTGAAAGATGACTAAAGGATAAAACTATAAAATGGGCAGCAACGTCATCCTTTGTGACATCAACTACGACGAGCACCAACGCTAGGCGTGGTGTTCATAAACCCTCATCAGAAGAGGGCTATGTCCTGCAGCGGACCTTAAAAGGCTGATGAATGCTTTGTTTTAATCGTCTAACGTTCGTTCAATACGTTCAATATGTATTCAAGAAGGTTTGTAATCGTTAATACACGTTTAAGAATATATATTTTTCTAATCACAGTGTAAATAAAGCTGTTAAGAAACTACCTCATGTAAAGTTGTCACGCTATCCCTTGGTCATCTGTAATTTAATATAAATAGAGCCAGATTAAACTCGATCACAAGTGTCTTGCTATCTTATCCCGTGGGACTAATTTGGAACCACTTCTATGAGTATTACTTTCTTCACAATTTATCACATACCTTAATAGAGATTAGACCTGTAAACCCCATCTCTAAATCTAGATAAGATAAAAATTGCCTAAGGTTGGACCCAAATGCCTTGCCTGAGGACTAAGTTGGAACACCACAGATAAGTATTTCTCTTTTATTTCACATTTCAAATCATAACACAACAATGATTAACACTGCATTTTTAGGCAGAAGCAGGTGTATTGGTGGTGTCTCCGAAGTCGAACTACAACTTTTTATCCGTTTTGAGCACCAATAAAATTATTGTAAATGATATAAGTGCTCTACATGATATGTTAAAAAATAATTGGATGGATGCCTACAAGACTCGAGTTCTAAATCTTTTTCACTGCACCTGTTATAAAGTCACTGCAGCCTTACGACATCTGTCCATAGGCACGGCAGTAGTAGGTAACATCGTAATTGAACTGCGGAGAATAATTTCTTCAAATTCTTTAAGTAGCGTATACTTAAAAAAATTGAAGACATATACTTAAAAAAAATGCAGTACTGATCATCAAGTGATTTTTATTTTTCTATAATATAATTAACTCTACGTGGACTTAAGTATTTGCTTGGCATTTTGTGATTGCAAAGTTGCAAGCCCGCTAACCTGAATAAGCAGATTTAGGGTAATTAGCCATTCAGCCTTTCTGCTACATTTAGCGCTAATGTTCGTGATAACAATGAATGAGGTTAGACTTAAGTATGTTAATTGCATCTATCTTTTAAAGGGAAATGAAAATGATAAGAAACTCTTATAAGAGAGTGACAGGGACTAAGATAGTTAATAACAAAGGAACAGTTACATAAGACATTGACATATTCAAATTTCAAATAATGCAATGTGTTCAAGTAAAGGTTATAGACAAAAGGTATTTTGTAAAATAGAAAGTACAGAACTTGAAACATAATACATTAAGTAATCTCCACCACAGTCAAGTTGGATTAATCTAACGGCTAATATAAATTTACTGCGATAAGTAACGAGTTCGATCCAAAGTTATTTCCCAGATCAAATTCCGTTACGTTGTACGCAAAGTTTCTTGAACCTAATTTGCTTGTTCAGAATTTATAACATATGTGAATTATAGCTTCTGTTAGCCCTTAGGTTTCTTGTATATAGCTAGTACTTAACTTCATCATCTGTATTCATTAATATCGTAAAGTAATTAATCATCCCTAGTATGGTTACGGAGTAGAACAATGCTATTCTCTTCACGATCTGGTTCCGTGCTTTATTAGGTGCTGGATATATTCGATAAATGGCAAATGTGTCCAATAATAGGAAGTTTGCGAAACTCGGCGAAAGCGGCGAAGGAGCGTGCTGTTGAATGGCGCTAAGAACAAAAGGGGTTCATTTGCTAGAAACTAAGCGAAATAAAGAACACCCTATAAGTGAAATGTCAAAAGTAAAGGTTAAATGTTAAGTCACGAGTGGGCGATGTAGAGCTGAGCCCTAATGCAGCTAATGCACTTGTGACCGGCTGTTGCGTAGCTTGTAAGGGCTGGGCTAATTTGCGTAAACATTGTATTGTAGCTGGACAAAGATACGTATCTACTGCTAACGAATGATTTTCTATTAGGAACCACTACGTTATATCTTTCATTTTCTATTTAATATAAGTGTAGTAGAACTACCGGTGGGTCGAGTGGAGACGTCGCCCAAGTGTGACGGTGTTGTCTTTACCTTATAAAAGCAGCGTTAAGCGCGGCTGAGTTCTGCTTAAAAGGGTGTGGTAAGATACACCTACACGAGGCGTCACTTAGCCCCGAGGGGTAACAACGCATCTATGATCGACCTCATGTTGATTTTATATGTCCGCAGTGGCCACTTACTATAAGGACGATTCTATGCTCATCTACTATTTTTTGTACTATAAAAAATATTACACACCGGTAACATTGGGCCAATTTAACAGTTACGATGTAGATTAATCAGATTGTTTAGGCTAATTTAAAAATATTGCTATGTGAATAAGCTATACGATTTTATTGCCATAAATTGCTCTCGAAGGCAGTGATTAACAAATATAACGGAACGAGTTCAGACAAAAGATTATCTCAACAATATGAGCATTTGAAGAGGCATCAAAGGTTATTAAAATAATGGCGTGATTTCGCAAACGAAAGCCGTGTGCTTTTAAGTTGTCTATATACTTTGATAGCTGAATAGGTCAAAGTGGGTGAGCAAAAAAAATTATTTGGCGTTTCGCCATACTCGGTACATCTGCACAGGGAGGCTGACGGTACAGTGATTATAATCGCATCTTAAGAAATAATATGATGGAATTCAATTTGGAGATCAGATGAGCAAGAAAAATAAGTTGTTGAGAAATGTATTAAGATAATATACATCTTGCTGGTTATAAATAAATGTTTTTCTAGATAAATGTATAGTATTAAGAAGTAGGTATTTTATATACAAAACTAGGTAGTAGAATAAAACTACAAAGCTTAGTTTCTTGAAGTAACATACTCGTAGATTTTTTACGAAAAAAGATACTAAAATAAATTGTGTCATTGTTTAATTGAACAATGATTTCGTAATACATGCATGATCGTCACATTAGTTTGTTAATAGTTTGTTCATTGACTAAAATGCCGAGAAAAAAATTGTATATCTAAAGAAATATTTAATAACGCAGTCATAACATTATGAGAACTTGCGTTTCCGCTTTCACATTGTTATCCTATTGTTTGTGACAATGGGAATGGGACGAGTAAGACTTAAAATTTAATTACATCCAGTTATGAAACTGCATTCTAGCTTCTGCGTTGTTTGTTGTCTGGTGATTTTCTTTATTATTTTAAAATAGCAAACGAGCATGCAGTCTACCCGGTCATGCAGAGGTAATAAATAGTTGTCAATAATCTGCCCCATTTAAGATGAGAGTCCACTGACATGTCGCTACTCGGTAGGATTAAGTTGGAATGACTTAGTATGTCTTTCTTCCTACACTTATCAAACTCAAACACAGCAGGGCTTTACACTATTGTTATTAAGTAGAAATATGTGTATTTGTGTCACCGCGCTGATGTTCTACCACAAAAGTACTAACCACCTTTTTTAGTTGTATTATATAAAAAAGTTTTTATGACTAATCCTAAACTCATAATATGTTAAGCGCTTTGAACATATTTATCATGTAAATATTTTTATACTGGTGATCGTGGTCATATGTCCTCTGGTTTAGGGCAAGATGGCATACGAAGTATACAAAGAAAAACTTAGGATAAATCCTACTTGAAATCAGCCATAGATACATTTACATTGCTGAGGACGAAATTGAAATTAAATTTTATTACAATATCCTTAAAATATTAAAACCTATACCGCTACAATGCTGTCATAAAGATGAAAACATACGTGGGCTACAGAGTAGGTGAATTATGTTCTAGATGAAAATTATTATAATTCCAAAAAGCAAAATGTAAAATAAATCTAATTTATCCTTGCGATTTATCAAAATAGTATTTTCCTAGCAAAAGAGTATTTATATATTTAGTATTATTATATTTTATATATATACAATCATAGAATCATATGCAATGCAATCATAGAATGTATTTTACTTTATTGCTACATTAAACGTTAATGAACATATTAAAGTTTAATGTAGCCAACACTTTTAGTCAGTTTTATACGTATTTACTATATAGAGACGTAGTAAAAGATTGTAATGTTACAAGACATGTTTATATCCAGGTACGGGGTCTATGTAGACGTAGGCGAAAGTACCCACGTTAAAAATAGTACGGTCCGCAAAAGGTCCACCATAAAATAACAGAACTGTTACGTTCCTGTAAATAATTGCCTTGCTGCGGCCTAACAAAGAAAACCGGTTAATAGACTTTATTTTCTCTCGTAAATAGTATAGGTATTTGGATATAGATCTCTTAAATAAACATTGTTAAAAATATAAAAAAAACGACTGGGTAAAAACGATCGATTTCCTTCCGTTGGTGTTCATTGTTTTCAAGTAGTTGCTTTTTTATTTTTATAATAACATATTTAACTTGACACTTTGTATAAGTTTTCATTAGCGAGTTTCTTTATACATATATATTATACTGGCGTTCATTTAATACCCATATTGTTGTGATAATCAAAAAGTCTTCTCTTTCTCCCCCTTTTCTCCCTTTTTTGCTGATGCCATGTTTAAAAGTGTGTAGACTATGTCACTCTGCAAACTAAAACGATTCCAGTGGTATATCGAATGTCAAAATCCGTCTAGCTCTTGGCGTAACGCTATACGCTCGAAAAACACTGCCCCTCTTATGACGCAGTCGGGTAAAAAGTATAACTTTAGTTTATTTTCTGCTACACTGAAGTAGTAACAGGTGTTGTTAATGTCAGCAAAGTCGGTAATCTTCTTACGTTGATATGAGGAATTAAATTGCGATACATTTGTACGGATCGTTTTACTAGTTTCCTGTATGTCAATTTGTTGAATTGACGTGGCTATTCGTAATCTACTTAAGTTCCTATCTAGTATAATTTATCTTTTATACTCATATATAATAAATACGAAAGATCCGCTTGTCTGTACTTTGTAATATTTGCAAAAAAGTTTGTTTGGTGGACTTAAATATGAATAATAAAGTTTCTATAATTTTAGCCGTCTATTTCAAATAGGATCAAACCAAAATTATTTCATTTAATTTAAAAGTTACATAATAGTTATTACTAAGTTATTACCCGAGGCTAAGTCGGTCCCGATTACCATGGTTATGAGTGTGTAAATCCATGGCATAAAGTATATCTGCGTCAAATTTCAGCGAAATATGTACCCGTAGTTTTTGTGTGAAAGAGTAACAAACACACATACATCCTTACAAAGTTTCGCATACATATTATTTATAAGATTTGTATACATCTTGGCGTACTTTATAGTTTTTATTTCATTAAAAATTCATTAACCAATACCTACTATATAAATTAATTACCATTGAACTGTCGGTCAATAATTGTACAATTGAAATGTAATCGATGTTGTCTCCTTGTTTTTGTTAAACAACTATCTAGATTGTCTTATGCGGATTTACATACACTTCCATATACTTTAACTTGTAACTAAATAATTGTTCACCTAAAAGTTGTATATAGGCGCTAGGCCTTATAGAGAACTAGCTATTGCACGCAACATCGTACGCGTACACTGCTGCTCGTTTAAAGTATTTAATTTTCAATGATTTTTTATCATTTACGAGTAGCTCGTCTCTTAAGGACTGATTCTCCGATAATGGTGATATAGTGGTTTCATTATATGTCATCAAAAATCCAAATTTCATATTGTTGTCTTTAGTATAGTGTCTATGTTTTGTATCGAAGTTTTAATTAACCTCTAAAACTTTATTTAACTCTCATAGGTGGCGTGGTGGTTCTAGCTGCATTCGTTTAGGCGCGATAATCGGTGAGTTAATAAGTGAGAATTCGCAGTTATATATGAACTTAATTGCAATGTTTAAATTAGTAATTAAAATAAATAAAGGTACCCTTATTCAGTTATACAAATTTGGAGAAAATTAAATTTTATGGTAGAACCAGTATAGTTTATTTCGTTTACTACCGCCACACCTATTTCTAGCGTGAAGCAGCTCTTATGTTTCAGTGGAAGGCTGTGTACGAAGGTTTACTTATATATGAGGCGACCATATTGTTCCTTGCATTGACAACGTATTTGGAAGTGACTTCAGGTAGAAATTTCTTATGGAGTTGGTAACAGATTTCCATGGGCCGCTGTGGTCATTTACTAAATGGACTACCCACAAGCTCGTTTGCTCCTTTAATCTTGCAAAAAATGTTCAGATATATGGTCTGGCCGGGAATCGTACCTATTGCGTGTCAAACCGGTATGGTGACCGCTCGGCCACGTGGGTCGTCAAAAAATATACGATTAGAAAAAATATGCGTTAGAGAAATATAACCTAAAATGTGAGTTAGAGTAGCGAGGGCGGCGTACGGCCGCGTCGCGTGACCACTCAATGGCCGCTTGCAAATTGCATATTACACGCCGTTCGCTGTAACCGACCATTAGTGCATTCCCACTGATTACTTCATAGCGAAACCGAGTATGGAAACTGTTACAGTTTTTTACACAAATTAACATTCGTTTAAAGCCTCTTCATTTGGATCCACCTAATAAAATATCGATTAACTCTATAGCCAAGGTTTATTAATAAGCGTAAAATCGATAAATTTATTTTTCTTCAGTTTTTTTCTCGGACCTGAGTTCAATCCGATTGTTTCTTCTAAATACAAAATTATTTTATTGCCTTTTTAATATTTTCCTGAATGTATTAATTAATCGATATATGAATTAATCGATGCCATGAAGATGAAGGAGAATTTATATTTGAAAATAACAAAATACAAACGAAGTTTTTTATTGTTCATTTGAAACATTCTTTGTGGTATACCTACCATGTTTAGAATTTCAAGAGTTGTCTAAAATAGAACCCTCGTAGTTCGACTCCAGACAAATCCACGACACCTATCGCCTTATAACGCCAATATTAAGCGCTGCTGAATAAGAGACTCGTAAATGAGATGTTTAAACTTATTTCTCAGGGGTAGCAGAGCCGGCAGTGCCCTTAAGACGGCTGCAAGGCACTTAAGAGTTTTTTTTTCAGACTGAAGTAGCAAACGAGCATGTAGTCCACCTGCTGGTAAGTGTTTACTGCCGCTCATGGAGGTAGGTAACCAACTTCATATGAACAGGGGTTCTATCTAGAGTCGATCACAGATGCGGTGCTACTCCCGAGGAGTAAGATGGTGGGCTCCTATACTCGTATGTATAAGTGAACTGGCTATCACATCCTTCCACCGAAACGCAAGAAGTGCTTCACGCTAGGAATGGTGCGGCGGTGGTACCTCCCGGTCGAACAACATTCTATCACCGTGAAAATTGAATGCTGGTTATGTATGTTATGCATACATTTTTGTTACTTAAATAGAGTAATGTAAAACCATGGGGACTTTTTAATAATCATAATCAGCAAATGTGTTATCTCAAATATTAAATTAAAAAATTGACATATACGAGTAAACCAAAAGTCCGATATCTAAAATAATAATAATTAGCGTCTACTAACTTTACAAAGAGGGTAATGTTTTTATTATATTCTTTACACTATAAGCAGTGTTACGGTTAACATTGGTACACTGATTACATATTGATGACTGTAGTGAAATATCGAGTGGGCGGCTGATAAAGGCCCAGATCGTGTCATTAACTACTGAAAAAAATCAGGAGAGCTTTTAATATGAGGCACAGAACTTTCACTTTTCTGAAATATTTAAAAAGACAACAATAAATGTAGTCTTTTTATATATTTACCGTCGCTGTAGAAATAAATGTTTCCTTCGGTTATTTAAAACTTATTTGATAGACTTATGCAAAGAAGATTGTTAGATAGACCCACGAGATATTTTGTTTCAACGAGCTTGTAAGTATCGTGTTTTTCTTTGCTAAGTATTAAGTAATAAGTTTTTTAAGTAGTTCTTAAAAATGAATGATAATTTTGAAATTTTCATATTGCCTATAATGTACTCGAACAATAGATACAACATGCTACAACTACACCATAGTGTATAAATTACCTTTTATGATATACATACCTTTATATTTATAGTTAATCTGTTTTTCTTTATGAAATCATATACAATTTATCCTATTACGATGAAACTTGAGTAAGGTGTTTGAGTGGATATACTTCTGATGGTTTTTGGCAAAGAACATTTATACTACGATAAGTAGCGCGCACGCGATACATTATAACTGATTTCTAAGAAAAAGTATAAAATAACTATTATAAGAAAGATAGGATCGTTTTTAAGCCAATCGATGGTACTACCAAGACATTATTTTTTGTAGCAAGACCAAGTCTGCCCGTATTCGCTAGAATATATGTACTGCTGTCGTAATGAAAGCTGCAGTAACAATTTGCAAAATGATACTTTTGAGATAATAGTTTAGGTGATTTTTTTGAATCTTTACTTCACCTTATTGATATTCTAATGAAAATTATTGCAATGAAATATATCCGGTTGTCAAACCAGATATTTTATTGTAAAAAAAGAAGTAAATGCTGCATTTTGTTGTTATAAATGAGTTTTATTGGATTTAAGTTTATATTGATTATATTACCTAAAATGATCTAACTTTAACTTGGCGTAAGTACTATATTTTTCGCAAATTTTGTCCAAATTTCTAAAAAAATTATTTCTATTCACGTGTAGAAAGCGTGGTGAAATTATCGCGAAAATGTCGATTACTGCGTTATTTATTACGATGGCAGTATAGTAATGTTGCGAGAACAATCTATACATGTGCCATCATAAAACATCCATATTTTAAGAAGAGTGTCGACCTCTAACCTTCGTTCTGGTAATTTAATAAACAATATTTGACGTTCGTGACCAGCCATACAATATCGGAATATCGCGGAGCTTATCTGATCAGATGGTTCGTTGTTGCCAGATGGGAGATTTTTCAATGGTACTCATCACAAAATAGAGAAAAGAAAGGTATGTAAGTAAATTGATTTTATTTATTTAATAAATTATGATCAATGGTTAAAAATAGGTTAATTTGTCAGTGTAATAGTGAAATTTTATGTATTTAAGGAATCCAATAAAACTCGTCTCTCATTGTTATTTTTAGTTGTGGAGACTATGATATTATTATTTTTTCTTAAATCCTTTCATTTAAAGTTGCCCAAACCTTATGTTTAATGGTTTGTGTTCCAATTTCAGGAGCTTTTGACTCAATAGAAATGACAAATAGGTATGCAGTGCACTACTCATACTATTGTCTAAAAGTAGAATAGGTCTTTCATTGGCATACATTTTGATCCTTTTTAGCCTAGAACTTTGTGGACACTGCTTATATAAGGCCAGTGTTGATGTGGTGCTGACACGCTTATGGTGTAACTAGCACAAAGAAAATGCTTCAGTAACTTAATATCGGTTATAAATCCTGACCGTTAAATCAGGTTAACATTCAAATCATCAGACCACAAGTTAGTGGCGCAGAAATAACTTCACATGACGTAAGTCAATGCCGTTTTCACCGTGGCTACTGGAAGTAGACAGGTCTGATGTTGGTGAGAATGTAGTAAAGTATCCAGTTATTGGTACATATAAGTAGATATACATCGTAGGTTTCTCTTTGTAGGTATAATAAGTTATCTTTTTCCGTTTGCTAGTGCATAAGCCCAGGAAAAATGAGGAAAGGTAAATCAAATTTAATTTTAAAATTGTGGAAATTTCATGCCTATCACTACGTATTACGGTTTGATATGCAAATAGCAAAAATCTAAATGATCAATTTAGATATTAGTTGCGGTTTCAACATTTGCGTATTAATTGGTGTTTGTTAAAAGCACGACAATGAAATTCTCTTTGTTTAAAACTATGTAAAATTGTCAAATAGTAATAAAGGTTATTGCCGCCGATTTATTAGATATAGTAAGTTATTTAATGCAAGGTTTTTTATGTAGAAAGTTTTTTGTCGCTCCAGCTTTTAAGTACACGGGTAACTTGCGCTTACTTACTACGTATAGGTTTAGGCTACAAGAAATATCGCGTTATGTTCTAACACATCGAAGTGTAAAGATTCCTTGTGAAGAGTATAGCTAAACGAGTTTTAGTCTTGCAGGGTGTAATTAGGTGAACGCCTCTCACGCCCGATATGGGCGAGCTGACGATTTTCATTAACCTCAAATGAGAAAAATGTAGTTTTCGCCAAAATGGACGATCCTTGTATAGGAGCGTGGTAAAGTATTCGCAATCTTTTTACGCTTAAACTAATGCAATATATCTACTCATTACTTGTTAGCACGCTTTCTTATATGGATAGACCACTTCATCTTTAAGCTAAGATATATTGGTGGAAATAGCTATTTTTGTCGCATGTCCTGGTTAAAAAATATTTATATCACTGAGCATAAATTTACAAAAATAAAGATTATGCTACAAATATGACACCTTATGAAATAAATTAGCTGTATGAAATAATAAATATATATGCTTTAAAACTTCATAGACTTCATAGACATTATTTTACAAAAATAAATAAAATATTTAAATTTTTATTTATTTCTGTACTTACAAGTTTAACATGTGAACAATCCAAGCTGCTTCATTTCGGAGAGATTCCGTATTGTGTTGAGTCTGATGTTTTCAAATAATTCATAACGCATAAGATCTCCGACAGTTTTACCGAATACTCTTGAATGATAAAAACCTTTTTTAAAACGTGCCCCACGAGTATACCACCCACCACTTCAAATATAACTACCGTCCCTATCAAATTCCGTTGACTGGCTATTAAATTATTACGAAAAATCTGAGGTCTTATATTTGAACATCGAGTTCCAGCGTGGGTAGGCGAATTTCATGCAAATACACTAACAATACTTGTATAATTCGTATCAATCATCAATATACCTTTAATAACTGTAATTATCACCACAGATTGCAAATAAATTATATTATGCAGAGGAATTTATTATCCTTACTAATATTATAAATGCGAAAGTAACTCTGTCTGTCTGTCTGTCTGTCTGTCTGTCTGTCTGTC
>DWLI01002957.1:0-12403 GCA_018249915.1 Cecropterus dorantes dorantes
ATTGACGGAGGTCGTGTAAGTACGCTAGTCTGTTGGGAGTACGCGGCAGAACTTTCCCAACTGAAAGGAATTATCCAGCAATGCGGCATAAGAAGAATGGCAGCAGTAACAGTATTGATTGTGTTGACATTTTGGTTATAAAAATGTCACTCATATACATATACGAGATACTAAATTAAGAAGGTGTTTTATGTGCCAGAATTAACATTTTATGTTTTTATGATGTACCTATATTACAGATAATATTACAGAGAATAATAAATAACCACAGTATAACATATGTAAGTATCGGGGATGTTATGGATGTTACGCATATGTACCTAAGTAATTATTTCGAATCATTTAGTTTCGGATAGTTTCATTCAGTAGGATTAAGGAACCTCTAACATAAAATATATAATGGTAATAATTTGGTTTTATTTCTATGTATTTAGTTTTATTATTATGTATTTAGTTATATATTTGGTTTTATGTTCTATTAGGTATTTGGTACAATCAGTCGTATGAGTTATCATTGTGGGTGTCACATAGTTATACATATCCAAAATTACCCGAAATTTTTATATTGGATACGGTTACGATTACGGAAACAAATATTTTTGATATCCGACAGCTTCCGTATCGGTTACGGAGCTCGATAACATCTCTGGTAAGTATAAAAAACCAAGGCTCAAAAAATCCAGTGTATAGTGAATATACGTATTAGGCAGATTTTGAAATATGTCCGGTAATTAATTATTATAGTACGAGCATTACACTGATTTTTATAACATTATGCAATATACGTATATATTTTGGAGTTAAAAATATACACTGACCACGTACGAAATATTTAATTTACGTGACACGCAGAATGACTAGTAGGTGTGATACTATTATAATAGTACGATAAAATCTCCATCAAATTTCGTATAAGCAAAGTAATATTTTAAAAAAGGTGATACAAAACATTTTATGGTTACTACACCATAAATTACATTATAGAAATCTTATGATATCTATATGAGACGTTCCAAATTACATAGTCTATAGGAATAGCGTCAGTGATCACAAGTCTGAAAAAATGATTGGGATTCATCGGGAATTGCTTTTGTAAATGTTGACCGATGTAAAAATTACCTACGAGCGGGTTCCATAAACAAATCGTAACTGTAGGCAAAAACGATATAACAACTCACTGGTCGCCTTGCGATTAGCACAGGCTCTTGAGCCACGTATATGGTTTTCAGTTCCGGTAATTACGTCTCGTTAGTTGGAACGTAGCTTACAAGACGCAAGGAGTGAGCGGATGTTGCATGGATGACCGCTAATGCCAAAATTTAATCCTGCGGGTACAATAAGTACGACGACCCGCATGGCGGAGCGGTCACCATACCGGTCTGACGCGCAATGGGTTCTGGGTTCGATTCCGGGCCAGACAGATATCTGAAAGATGAATTTAGATCTTTGTTCTGGGTGTTAGTGTATTCGTCTTTTGTGTGTCCATGGCACTTGCGACAGGAGAAAATCTTAGTGAGGGGCTATGAGTATAGAAAGCGTGTGTGCGTGAGCGTGCAGTTCTTTTTATTAGCATAGGATACCATAAACTTAGTTACCAGTGTATGGAAAGCATTTGCGCCAGGTTGACGAACGAACACCACTTGATGTTAAAGTTGTGTGCCTCCATTCGGGTCTTCGCAACCATGCTTGCATATGATTCACCTATACTTCTACATATAATCTTTAAGTGTATAATAAATATATAAAATCTAACCAAGAACTCAAAAACCTATTATAGTGCAGACTTACTAATGCATTACTTTTACTATTAAGTATCAAATTTAACTGTGCCTTGTCCATACATTTATGACAAACATACTTTACCATAATTAAAAACAAACTAGCGATACCCCAATTGAAATTAAGACGGGTAAGTATGTATTTTAAGACTATATTCGCTTTTACAATAAAATATCAAAATACATTATTGACCTACCTCCAAATTAATTTATTTATGAAGCTTATTACAATGTAAATGACAATTTTAATGAAAAGGAATGAATGGCATGTTGTAATTCCAGTGTGTTCTGCATAGCGAGCCACCTTCCGGAGCGGTGTACGAGTAGATCGTTGATGTTCCAAATGAGTTCTTTATGAATCATTTTGAATAAATAAGCCAGAGTTTTTAGACTATTTTTCTTTTTTGTTTCTGTTTTATAAATCAGTGGCACTGATTAATAAAACATATTTAAGTTTTATGCAAGGTACACAAAATATTTTGTAAGTAAAAAATACAAAATTGTAATAGGTACATACATACCGATTATATTTAAGAAACTATTATTTTTCTAAGAGTATTTATTGGTGTGGCATAACAAACCACCAAACTTTCGTTTGCTTGTGTGTCTGATTGTATGAGTTTATCTTGAAAACGGCCAAATTTTCATAAAAATAGTTTTTAAATAGAACAAAATTTAACTATGTTAAGCTTCAATTATAATATTGACAATACTTACATATTTGTATTTATTTATTTATATATAACTACATCTACCATTACAGTTTAACCAATTCGATAGAGTAGTGAAAAATTATTAATGAATATAACAAAAAAAATCAAATAGTAAAATTAACAGTCATAAATGTGTTAATGTGATAAATTATGTCTCTGGTTATAAATAAATTAAAAAAAATGTTTTAAATGTCATACAATGATTATTAATAAGAAAAAAAATAACATCATAATATTAATTTACAATAATAATAATAAGAGTATGTAATACTAATTAGTATTAAGTATTCAGTACTAACAAATATTATGTACCTATTAACTAACTTTACGTAGAGATGCTACTTAATTCTGAGGAATAAAGTAAAATCAATCGATCCATATAAAGACTTACATTACAACTAAGAATATTCAAATAAAATCCAATACTCTCATGAGATACATTCCAGATCCATTCAAAATGCCATAAATGAGCAATATGACTTTTCTTATTTTACGACTCACCGTGAATTGTCGCTCTGTGTATCATAATGTTCCCGCTCTCCCGGTTTTATGAGTATCATAACATACCTCGTAATAGTAATAGCCTGCAGGTTAGAAACTCGGCCTTCCAATCGGGCGGTCTCAGGTTTGAATACAGACAAATCAGATTTTTGAAAGTCATGAGTTGATTAGAAATTATTTTATCACTACCACTTATTTATTTATATTTATTTATATTTATTTATCACTATTTATTTATCACTACTACAAACGGTGGGGGAAAATATCTTGTGGAAATCTAATTGCCTAAGAATCCTGTAAAAATACTCAAAGGTGTGAGAAGTTTACCAATTTACACATGGTCAGCGCGCTAGACTATGTATGTCCTAGACTTCTCATTCCCTGAGAGAAGGCTCGTGACCAGCCACTGCTGGTCATCACTATGCAGGGTTGGTTTCATGGGTTAAATTATAACAGGTACTTGATAGGTTACATTTAAATGCTAGTTGTATGAGCTGGCAATATATACTTGTAAAATTTAAATTATCTGTATGAACGCTGACAAGAATACATATGTATACCTACAGTAATAAGTTATCAGCTAGAATGTAATATCTAGCCGTATTAGAAAACTTATCATATTTATAAAGCTCATCTTGTTTTTCATAAATTTTTCCGTAGAAAATCTTTTGCTTCTAGATCCATTCAAGCTAGTTATTGTCAGTCAATCAGTCAATCGGTGTTCGTCTAGGCGTATTCTAATATGTATTATTTATTAATTATGTAATTGCCTAACTAGATTTTAATGTATTGACAGAGTGTCCGCATGCTATTAACATATTACCGGCGGATAGCCAGCTTAACACAATGTACACATAAGATTTAAATTACAAAATAGTTATTTATATTAAAATATACACAATATTTTGTAATAACTAAAGATAATAGAAGCTTTTGAATACTTGCTTTTCTAATACGGTAGCTACTTACAAGTTACAGCTGCACTAAACAATAAATTAATAGATAATACATATTTATATGTTTCCTTGTCAATTTGTCCGCTCACAGGCCGCAGAGTAATTAGTGCACTCAGACGAACACTAATTTATAGCTCAAACTGTACGGTCTACAATCAATGCTGCTGATTACTCCAATAAATTCATTTGATACATAAACTTACAAGTCAATTTCTTGAAACCGTAAACCGTGAAATGTGTTTGTTACATTATTAATATCTTTACATTATTGTAACCGCTAAATAGCACGATTGTACTACCTAACGCTGATCAAGGCTGTTATTACGTGCGTGGACTAAGGTGGAACATCTCTAGTTAATGTTTCTGATAAACTTTCATGGGGTTCCAACCATTTTTTAATAAAAATGAATTCAAAAACTTTAATTAGAAAGGAAAAATGACCATTTATTTAGTAGAAGTGTTATAATTACGTCATGATGAATATGGCAAGTGAAAATATTTCACATTCAGATAAATATAGTTAATCTGAAATAGGTCCTCGGCCGAGCCACGCCTCCCGAGGAAAACCTATGTCCTCAGTTCGAGTTTATTAAGTTCCCTCCAAACGATCACTATTTACGTTTTCGTTCATACATTGCTATGCACCTACATTGTACGTTAACGTTTTCTTTTTCCGCCATACTTCGTGTACTTTGCAATAAAAACGTAAAAACTTACTAAACTCGTATTAAGAGTACTGCAACGTACTCCACTCCGCGTTATTACATCTCACAATCCTATATTTTGGATAAGATTGTGTGGTGTAATCAAAGCGTTCTAAAATAAATCATAATGTACCTAATAATTAAACCATCGTAAAAATAATATTAGAGTTATGAGCGTTTTAAGTAGCATACTTTTAGTTTTAATGCACTATTAATGCATGTTTATTGTTGGTTATCAAAACCCGTGCTGCCAACAAATCTTTTTAAGCAGTTATATTAATTATATTATATTTATTATAAAGTAACATGATAATTTACCCGTATTAAAAGATAAATTTCGGCACTTTTTTGTAAAACGTCTGCAAAAACTTCTTGCATGGTAACGTGCATGATAAAGGTATTTTTAATTGTTAAATAGACATGTTTCTTTTGAATCCTTCGTTAATGAGTTAAATAGCGTAGGAGATTGATGAGAAACATCGTCATCCTAGAATCTCAAGAGCAGCCTCCAACTTTTTGTAAACATATAAAAGCGATAAAGAATTTTAATCTCCAAAAATAGTGTCTGTACGTAGGTAGCTGTCATAGGCAGTGCATTCCCGGTCGTAAAGTGCGACGGCCAGCTGTCGCGGGAGATAAGGCGATCCGCGAGCGACGGCCGGCCGGCGGACGGACGGGCCAGCTTCATTAGCCGCCTTCATATATTATACGTACGCGTATCGACTAAATTGTCTCGTCGATAAGTGGGCGTGCGACGGGCCGAGAGCGATCCACTAGGCGCCACCGTCGTGCCGTCCACATTCAACTCTCTCTCCTGCACCGTTTAACATAATGTTGTTTGAACGTATTTGTATATAGGACCCTTTACGTTGCTCGCTATCATCCAAGCGTAGAGATAAAACTGCGTAACTCGACGACGAATTCGTTGGATCTTCTGTCTTATTCGAACAGTGTAGGGTCGCTTTCGCGGCGTGCAGCTGGAGGCGGTTGGGTCGTTTCAGCCTGTCGCGGTGGGACGGGGAGGGCCATTGTGTAACCGTTGTCGCGGCGAGCGCACTAATGTGCCCGGCGCCGGCGCCCGCCTAAAACAAAAATCTACAACATTCCTGCGTTTAGGCGAGCCTTTATTCCTTTTTTATCGGATCATGAAATAGTAGAATAGGTACAAAGCAGCCGCGCGGAGCTTCTTATCGACTGCCCATTCAATTTATTAAACTACACCATTACCTACGTCCAACATGAAATATCCAAAACCCTGACATCGAACTGGGACCGAATTAGAATGTTCCTGTTCTACATTATAATATACATCACCGAAAGCATTTATTTGAAAAATGATTTTAGTCTAATCCAAAAACCTTCAATCGTATTATTGCGTAACTTGTGTGTTTATTTTATTTGTTCATTAGAAGAATACATTACGATTTAATACCATGGCCATTCCCTACCAGGCATGAAATAAGTTTGGGTTTTAGATGCATCAAGCAGGAATACTAGAATATTACTTTTGCTCTTGTACGTCCCGTGATATGCAAGATCGCAAGCGAAATTACATATGTACGAGTATATTCGTCGGAAAGATTACAGTTATAGGTCTTGCATCAAATGGAGGCGCTAACGATACAAACAATCTGATTTTGAATTAAAACCATAATAGAGAATCAATAAAGTATGAAATGAAAATTGATTTTGATTCAATACGTGAGTATAAATAAAAACTTGATTATCATAACATAATATGCAATATTTACTATTTGAAACGTTAAAATTTGCTACAAATATTGAGTTACAAGCTATGATACCACGGTTGACATTAAAATATTTTATAATCAGATAACGTAAATGTTTACGTCTAACTGTGTACACAAATATTAATTCGGCCAACAATCCAGCAAATAGCTGTAAGTGTAGTTTGAAGTGATGTCGGACGCCGCGCGCCAGTCAGCCAGCCAGCCACGGCCGCGCGACACCGCCGTTATCGCGCTGATAATTCAAGGCAGACACAGTCGCGGAGCGCTAGCGTACCAATAAATCCTAAACTTGAGCCACGTCGCGAGAACTGCTAGCATAATAAATAGCTAAGCGAAAACAAACATTAGTGAGATAGATTCACAACGAATATACAATTATAATCAAGTTTATGTGATCTTTTGAAAAATGGACAGCCGTCTGTAATAAATCTTTCGGGAATATTTCCGAGATCGGAAGTTAAAAATTACTTTGATCTGCGACTTTAATTTTAAGATCATTGACGGTGTCGTAACGTTTGTAACGTCGTTGTACACAGAACATACAACTGACTGCTTTTTAAGTAGTTTAGCTTAGTGTCTTAGTTGCTCAAAGATTGCTTCAATGAGATCACTACTTAATTTGACGGCCTTTTAGCTGTCTACGGTGATATTGTTTTAATGTGTAGGAAAAATATAACCTTAGTATTAGTATGTAGATACATTCCTTATGTTGGATACCAATACAGGTTATTCAGGTAGAAAACTATAAACAATTGACATTAGGCATGTTGCCGTACTTAGTTATAAATAATATATGCTGGAACTTGTCTCATTGCTCTATAAAAGTGATTGAAACATTGTGTAACCTATTTTGGTAAAAATAATGTATTATTATACCCTTAGGTTAAAGTAACTCATCTGGAATAACCCTCAGGAACGACTTCTGTTCAACTTACAGTATCAATTTAACTTTATTTAGGTAATTTTTCGCACTACTTCTACTAATTTTCATCAATATATTATTACATGGACCATACATGTACTTCCGATTCCTTTTTATGAATATTGCGCTCAGGGTGCCGTATGAGATTTGACATAGGGAAAGTTAATGTCCTTGGTCGAAGGAACGCTGAACATAAAAGTAACAAAATAAAACGTTCATTGTTTACATCATATTAAAAAAAAAACTAATATAAAAAAAGACTTATTGACAACAATCTCAGATGTCAGTTTCAAAAACCGCGTTATTGCTTTTTAATGCAGCTTAGTCATTTAATCATTTTCCTTATAGCCTTTTTCCTACCCACAGATGAAAAATACATAGTTACAAATGTTTTGTAGTGGATAAAAAATCGTTTTCGAATTATATAAATACAATAAAAAATAATACAAAAAAGGAAATCAAATTATAATCTATTAATATAGATATTTTTTAATTAACCTACAGTCTACCCGATAGAAAAGTGGTCGCTGCCACCCATGGACATCTGTAATGAACGACACGTAACGTCAGTCTTACTGCATAGTGACCACAGATCCCTTGCCATCCCTGAGGACTATGTTGGATCGCCTTGATTATGTATATGGTAAGGGTATGATACCTTTCATACCAAAACAAAACCGCGCTTAACGTTGTAGTAATCAGTCGGAAATAGGTGCAGCAGTGCTGGAGTCGAACCACAAAGGTTTGTACCATCTTGAAACAACTATTCATGTTACATTTGGGTCAATATCAAATTAAGTCTTTATTCGGGTTCAATTGTAGTTGACGGGCAATAAATACAAATAAAACTAAGATTACAACAGATGTAGTAAAAGTTCACTACCTACAAGCTCTTGGAGTAGAAATATGTACAACAACATAAGATAGCTAAATGCACCAATAAGATAATATCTGCCCTACTAGGAATCAAGCCTAAAAACTTCTGGCGTACTGCCATAAATCAAAGTATAAAAAGGTAAATTATGTAGCCACTTTTTTAGCTAATTGCTTTGGTACCATAAAAAGTAAGGACAAAGCATATAGTTTATTCAATGCCCCTCCAGTGGTTAAGTGTTTTTGTTGATGAACACAGAACCTGTCGAGCACAGCTTGCGGACCGGGACATAGGTACCGGCCACGCCGTAACATTATCACCGCGACCATTCGCATCGCTCCGCGGATCAATTTGATAATCTGCTCGCAAGGAACCGGCCTCATCGTCGACGAGACAGCTAAAGCGAGTTGAATAAACAAATGTTCTAAAATGTCACTACTTAATTACCATCTACCCTAAAAATAAGAGATAATGTGTATTACCCATTTTAAATCACTTCTTAACTCGAATACAGACTTACTGGCTTAAAGAAGTAGACACTTCTTTATTGTATCATTCTTAAACCACTGAATTTATCTGAGCTTTTATATTTCTTATTACAGAACTATTTAGGAGAAGAAATCTTGTACTAAATATTGTTTGTATAGAAATACATTCTATTCAAAAGAGTAAAATAATGATAAATGTAATAATTTACCTTTTAAAAAATATTGTTGTAGAATATGCTTTGGCAGTTAAAAAGGATATTTTAATATCTATCTTAGGAACGTACCTATTCTACTGTACTAAATATATATTACATTAAAAAATGAAAGTAGATAAGTTAAGTAAATTGCGTAAATTTAATTGAAATATTGCGTAGAGATAGTTTCTCGCGGCGCCTGCGTCGGTGCAGCAAGCGCGCTGACGGCCCAGACGGAAATAAAATAATGACGTGTGGTTAGGTACGTCTGCTTGAATGGATGCAGGGAGGAGAGGCTTAAGATAAAATATTATCAATAAGTCTTCTTCTTATAAATATGTCATGTCTTTTTGTGCAGGTCTGTGTCCCGGAGTAGGTATAGCCTAAATGATAATTAAGCCACATTAACTTATTAATCTTCCTCTTCACAGAGCACAGTGTAGCTTTTTGAGTATTGTAATTTACACAAGATTCATCATTCAGATTTCAGCGTTTATTATAGTGACATATTTCAATGAAAATTGTGTTGCACCAATTCTAAGATTTACTGATTTATTTTTCTTTATATGTTACCTAGATACATAGAAGGGACGTTATGGATATGAAGTTTCGTATCTGGATACGACATGTAATTTCAGATTATCCAGTTTTTTAATAATACTTTTATTATAACAGTGAATGGTAAATAATGTTCGCCTTACGTTCCTTTAAAATAAGTAGTATAATACCAATTCAGCTCTTGGGCAGAGGTACCGAGGTCTTGATGAGCACAGGTAGGAACTCTGATCTGATCAATATAAACAGAGATCGTTTTTAGGAATCGTAATAAATTCACACTAAGGGCACAGGTCAACTGCACCTACGCTGGCAATTTTCACATTATAAAATATATGTATACGTGACCTTTAATACTATGGGTATATGACATTTGACGACGTAATTATATTCGTTACTGCAGTGTCTAAATAAAACTGTTGCGTCCTCCATATCATTAACATTATGAAAATAAATCGAGGCTTACGCTTGCCTGTCGTATTGTTTGTTTTGCGATAATCCCCGCGAGGTTGCCGCGGTCGCGGGGAGTCGCCGTGGGTGTTGACGGATCGCTTGCCGATCCGCTCCGACCTCTCAATTGGAGTAATCACTCATATGTACGTGTAGATGGTTAACTAACGAATATCTATTTATTTGCTTCAATGCCACCCACACTGCTTTCAACATTTTTATATATTGTTAAATGATCTTGTAGAACACACCTTACACTGATGTACAGTACTATCATCATCTTTCTGATGTTTTTGCTTTCATGAAACTTACATTTTTCCTCACTATGCAGTTCAGCTTTTACCAATATTTTTATTTATGAGTTTTCCTTAAGAGATGAATTGAAATGTAATCACTTATTGAAAATAATAAAGTACCTAATTAGTAAATAATATATTATAATTTTAATATTTAAACAAATTGAAACAAATTTTCGTTTCAGATATATTGTGTCATTTAAAATTCTCAATCATTCTTATATACTATACTAGAAAGAATGATGACTATATAATATACCTATAGTATTAGGTGGTATAACCAGTGTAGTTCGACTAGGGAAATATGTCCGTCGCACTTATTTCTAGCGTGTAGCAATTCTTGCGTTTTGGTGGAAGGGTGTGGTTGCCCTCTCCCTTGTATTTGAGGCGAACATTCTAGTCCTCGGGAATAGCTACGAATCTGTGATCAATTTTAGATAGAACACCTGTTCTATATGAATTTATTTACACATGTCCATGGGCGGCGGTACTATCAGGTGGACTGTATGCTCGTTTGTGACTTCAGTCTGATAAAAAGGAGACTAAAATATACGCTTATTTTACTGTACAAAAAGCTATTATAGCTCAGTGGACCCAGTGGTTATGAAATTATTTCTTATGCGATAGAGTTTAGGGTTTTACCACAGGCATTACTGATTTTTCTATTTTGTCTATTTCTAAATGAGTTAAGAAAAGTGTTTGCTTGAAAAGTAGAGGAAAACATTAAGAAGAAGAGGATGGATGTCTATCAGTTTTTTGTGCGCTACACAGAGATATAATTAGGCAGTAACAAATTCCCATTGGGGCCGCGTGGCGGCTTATAGCCTAAACCTAAAACTTATCCTGAGTGACACGTGGCAGTAATTTGGTTAACGATAAGTATCCGTTATATTTTAAAATTATTTGGTAACAAATAACTACGAAAATAGCATACATAGTTTAAACTTTATTACTACTTAAAACTTGTTAAGTTATGCATGTGCAAATAAACCACATGACAGGTGTGTGCACTCCACGCAAAAACCAAATATATTGTTGCACGAACAGATAAACAAGTCGTTGTTAACGTATGTTTATTTGTACAGATAAATGTAGTTTCGTAATTTTAATGTATGTAACCTTTCGCGCGCCCGCCATGTGTGTTATCGTAGAGCCTGAGTTTCGGCTTTCTTTATAGCTATGTGATGGTAACACGTGACAACTGGAGTTCATGAACTATTTTAAGCGTCCTCTTATTGTTGTTTTTTAGTTAAAGATCGGTATTGTTCATTGGCTTATTCGTGTATTACCCCATTAGAGTCCCTGGAATCCTTTCTGAGCTTGGTCACAGACAGGTTGCTACCAACTGAGAACTAGCTGAGAGCTTTTTTTATTTATTTATTAAAAAGATTTGCCAGTGGTTAAGATACTGATTTTACAAATTTGACTTAACCTGATTAAAAACTAATTATATAACCTATAAAGACAAACACCGCATTTTATTATATAGAAGTAGCAAACGAGCATGCAGTGTACCTGATGGTAAGTGGTAACCACCGCCCATGGACATCTGTGAGTTACTTTATATAGAATAGGGGTTCTAACTGAAGTCCGTCACAGATGTGTTGCTACTCCCGTGGACTTAGATGGTTGCCTCATTTATATAAATGAGCTGACAACCACATCCTTCCACTGATACGCAAGAACTGCTACACGCGAGGAATAAGTGTGATTTTAGTTAAATATTCCGCACTTATCCAAATATGCGCAGAATATAACAGATTTTGTACAATGGTGGAAACATTGATATTATTTTCGATTCTATTAATAATCTTAAAAAGAAAGTCCGCAATTGTTTGATTGTTTAACTACAAGTTTTCAAATTCATATTTATTATTTTATTATAGTCCGTAATATGTTCCTACTTAAATCAATGTTAGTCACGCCTATAATTGGCATACATACCTGCTTATTATATGCGAGTATGATGTAGAACCTAAGTATGAATATTTGTATGTATTGCTGTTGGTGTGTTATTATGAATAAATAAATAGATTAAAACGCAGAAGCTTGTGCAAAATTTCTGTTATAAAAACAGGTGTGTAGGTGCTGTATTCTGGTCTGAAGGGTGTGGTAAGGGAGACATACTTATCCGAGGCGTTCCAACTTAGACCTCAGGAATAGCAACGCATCTGTGGACATAATAACAGCAGTGTTATGCGCTGGCTTTTGTGGTTCGACT
>DWLI01002958.1:0-12398 GCA_018249915.1 Cecropterus dorantes dorantes
ATTTTCTGTACACTCGTATATTATACAAGTAGCACTTGCAAAGAGAAAGCCACCTAATGGTAAATGGCCGTCTGTACCTACGATCCAACCCCGAAAATTTCGCCCATTCCATAAAAACTAGCTTTACTCAAAAAAGCATGTATGTATCTCTGAACTTAAAACCTTCAATCAAATTATCACAGAACTGTACCCTTAGCTTTTACGTCTATAGTTGCATTTCCTAAATTCCTAAACCAGCATTTAGGAATTGCCACAGAATGGTCACAGGGCTTCCGCGCTCTGTCGGAGATTAAAATAAAACGTTCATGTAAGACTCGTAAACGCTATGCTATTATTACACTATTAACTAGCTGTACTTCGCGGTTTCACCCGCTATTACATAAGAAAAAAATATGTTGTGATGTCCTATAGCCTATAGCCTTCCTCGATAAATTTACTATTCAACACAAAAATATTTTCTCAATTCGAACCAGTAGTTCCTGAGATTAGCCCGTTCAATCAAACAAACTCTACTGCTTTATAATAGTAAAGTATAGATTTAGTTCATTTGGTTTTAATTACGATTCGCGTACCGCTGCCACAGTTAGCAACATTTGGCTGACTCGGGGATTCATTTATATTTTTGCGATTTATAAATGCAAATATTGGATGGGTGTATGTTTGTTAGTCCATGATACCAAAATGGGAGATCTGGATGATATTTGGCACAGAGACAAAAATACTTTCATCACAGTAATTTTTAAGACTGTGTGGCTGTGTTAAATGCGACAAAACGACGGGCGCAGGTAGCTGGCAAGGTTTATGAATGTTTTTTTTTTTGTTATGTTAAATAATCTTGATGAAGAATATATAATACATAAGACTAGCTGGGCCCCGGGGTTATACTCGCGTTTAAAAATTGTAACTTGACATAGTTATACGTGTGGGTTGAGTGCGCGCGGCTTCTTAGGTTTTTATTTTTTGTGCGAAGCCCTAATCACATTTTCTAAAGTAGAAGTAGCCTAAATTACGTCTTAAACATCAGCTATCCAACAGTGAAAGTCCCATCAAAATCGATCCAGCGGTTTCTGAGATTATCCGAAACAAGCAGACAGACAGACAAAAATGTTAGTAACTGATGTGATGTTATTATATATATATATATATATATATACATTTGTTACCACATATGCATGTGGTAAAACGCCATTATTTTTTATTACAAACAGACAATTCAATTTAATTTACATGTATAGATAAGAGAGGAGGTCTAATGGGCATTAGAAAGTAACCCAAAATAAGATAAGCGTTCTAACTGAGATGATGAATATGTTATTACTCCTGGGGATTAAGTTGAAACAAATGTCTCATACTACACTCATCAAACCAGTACACCTTAGTCTGTAGTTATAAGACGCAAACACGTATAGCAGCTATGCTCCCACTAACTAAACATACTTTTAGAGTTTATAAATTAAAATAAATACTTCATTTCATTAGTAAAAGCCGAGTGCAAATTTTCAATACTCGGTATTACATCTTTTATGTCGCGCCAGAGTTGTCATCCCCCTAAAGACAAATGAACAGATCATGGGTAAACATCAAGTGAATGCCTTACTAAGACCTTTATTTGTACAATAATTACTCCTCTTATATTATTTGTATTATTATTATTGATACGCAGATATAACATAAAGTTATTTATAAAATAGATCAAAATAAATAAATACGATCTTGTAGATTTTTTTTTGTTCATATATGTATATATACACTTTATATCTGGTACAACAAAAAATATATAACTTTTGATAAGTATTTGTATACGTATACAAAAAGTATATATATACTTACTTAAAAGTATAACTGTTACTTAATGTTATAGTAAAGAGTATAGAGCTCCGACAGTACAATGAGTATAAACTATGTACTACGCCTCGTGCTGTCAATTAGCGCTTTGAAAAGACTTCAACGCAATCTAATCCGCTGCTAGTCTGCGGATAAATAATGAATATTCATGCAAATATATAAACTTACATGTTTTTAAGTACTCAGCCCCTAATATAACTTATAAAAATAACTTCTTAAATGTAGTAATAATATTAATAATATAGTAATAAAATATATGTCTTATTCCCTTCATGTAATTAATTTGTAAGTCTTAAGTCATTCATTAAATTGAAGTATTTTATACAATGTTTATGATATACAATATTTATTTTTAAAATAATAACTAAGTAGAACTACTGCAATGTTTATCAGTAGCTATTAAGATCGAAAGTTACTATCAATGTTAATTTAGACAGTATAGTATTTATCAACTTTATATAACTCTTCAAAACTCATCAGTTACGGATATGATACAATTAATATGTAAAATCAAAGAGCATTGTCCTTACAGTAACTGCAAGCAGCAATCTTTTCCGCTCAACGAATTACTCAAGAGCACTAATTGTAAAGTATAATTGCGATTTGCAAAACGCTACAAGTTCCTACGATATGCGTGTTGAATTACTTATACGGTTTTATGTTCGTCTAATTGTGGTTAATATATAGGAGTTTTAAAAACATTTATAAGTGGTACATAAATTTTATGACCGAGAGCTTATGAACATGACATTAAATCAAATCTTATAAGTGCTAAGTAAATGTTATAAAATTTATACATTTAATAGATTCCCATTTTTTTTTGTAATAATAACACTACGAGATTTTAAAGCTCGATTATTACAAAACTTGCAATTGGTAGTACTTCGGAGGCACATTTGCCAAATCTACTTCTGTCAAATGTAGCAATAGGCGCAGTTGTATTTTAAACAGTGTTGTAATTTTTTATTAATCTGATTGAAATAACAAAGGAGCATGCAGTCTGCCTGATGGCAAGTAGTTACTGCTACCCATGGACATCTGTAAGCAACTTCATATAGGGTCCTATTTGAAGTATGCGTTGCTACTCTTTAGGACCTAGATGGTGGCCTCACATAAGTGAGCCGGCAGTCACACCCTTCCAGCGAAAGGCAATTACTGCTTCACGCTAGAAATAGGTGTGGCGATGGTACTTGCCCGGTCGAACTACACTGGTACTACCACCTGGCATTAATTGCGATATAAATGATTTTATGACCATCTAATTGTAGTGTTTATAATAATAGTAACGTCTTAGTTTAATTGCTTTAATTGTAAGCAATAGCATAGTTCTAAAACATTTATAAGTGCTCTACAAATTTTATGATCGAGCTTATGTTTTAAGTTCGATCGTTCGCCTAACATTTTTGTAAGTGCCATGTAACTTTTATTATAAAATTTATACATTTATTTATAACTAGAAGTGAAAATATTTTTGTAAGAAGTTTATGAGTTTAATAATTTCATAAATTCTGTATGATAGAGCCTTTTATGTATTGACTCCGGCGCACCACTGTCACATTTATTTCTGTCTAAATATGGCAGATTTTGGCGTCGATGTGTTTTGGTCTAGAGCATATGATAAAGGAGGCATAATAAACCTAGACATGCATACTTAGTCCTCAAGGGTAGAAACAGATCTGTCGCCAACCTTAGGTAAGACTAAGACTCTAATTTTAATTGGCACTCATTACAGATTTCCACTAGTATTATTATTTTATAAAAGATAGTTAAATATATAGATTATGTAACTTATACTGCCAATAGTAAAAGTACATAACTAATCTGATCTAATAAGGTCTACGCCCTTCGGAGAAAGTTAAATTAATATTTATACCGCAGCACAACTAATGTAAAACGAATGATTAGCATAGAAGGGAAATTACTGAAGGTTGTTACTTGCACACAAATCATTGACATTAGGTAGTATTTGTGAATTTACTTGAAAGCACTAAAAATAGAGTACTTAATTTTATGCCCGTAGTGAAAACTAAATAAATAATTTAAATAAATTTATAAATTATTGCTGCATGCATTTATAAAAATAAGCTCCTTTTTCAGACTTCAGATTATACATTATATTTTGTTTTAGCGTTTTACTTTTTTTTCGTTTCTGTAACAAGTTGTTTTTGTGTTTCGTTTGTCGTTTTATTGTCATTAAAATAGTTATAATTTGAGCATTGCGATTGGCAAATCCGTCTAATAAAGAACGTCACATATAATTGACTGTTAAACATTGAATTAAAAAAATAAAATTTGAAAATTGTTTTAGACAAATTTAAATTCGTTTAAAAATAGTTCTTCATTTATTTCATACAAATAACAACAAAATATGAAATAACAATAATGAAATAACAATGTATTATTAGCGATATTTCTAATATGCAGGGGTTACTTAATTGTCAAAGTCTTCTACTTCACTTTCAAACTCAAAACATTTTTGAGTTTGTTAGTACGAATTATGTTTAATTGTATCGTATTCCTTTCATTAATATTACTTTTTTCGTGAATCAGAAAAATATACGCTAATGAAATTTATTTTAGACTATGGTAAAACTATAATAAAATTATAATACTCCTTAAAAATAGGAACAGTTAATTACACGGCAGCTTAGGTAACCGTTGGAAAATAACGCCATTGTTTTACGGTAAAGTAATTGATTTGTTAATTTATGTAATGGGTACTAAGTTTTCGCATAACTCTTATTAAGATTGAGACATTGTGATAAATAATGTACCTGAACTTTGTGTAAAAAGTAATTATGTTTTTTGCCATTACACGCAAAACGTCAAGATGTTTGTATTATAAAACCTCTTACCTTATGTTTAACTTCCTTAGGTAATTAAATTTAAAAGCTTATTTATGAGTCCCTAGAGTACTTGTTCACGTTATGTAAAATGTGATACTTAAATAAATATGGTCTTCATAAAGTATTATTTCTGCAGACGGTGTCAAATAATAAATAATAAGTTAAACAAAATAACAAATAAAAATATAAATGTCAATTAATAATTACTACTAAAACTACGTTTACACGACATCTTCTGTAGTACACATTACAAGTTCTTGGTTTTTTTAATTGTTTTCCTCTTTAATTAATTGTTTTTAAGTAGTTATTTTTATACAATAATTTATTAAATTATACAACACACAAAAATTTGTATAAGAGATACTATAATTAATCTGTACAGATATACGAGTATGTAATTAATCACCTTTATTCGTTCATGAGTCGGTACGTCGATGTAGAGAATGCAGGTGGAAAGCCCATTGTTTGTAACGACTCTACCTTTTTACACCATAAACCGGAAAACAGCGTGAATATCATCACTGGCGGAAATAGGTAATACTTATGTATTATAAGAACTCTACATAGAGGTATGACAAACTCTATGAAGTTTTGTTATAGCTCTAAAATCGAAGTCATTACATTGGTTTCAGAGAATGCTATACCTAAAGAAAATGCTTAATTACAAAATAATGTGCCTAACAATATTTATAATAATGATTAGAATGACTAATAATTGTATCAGTATCATTATAAGAAAGAGTCTGGTTTACTTAAGAAAGCTCCAACAGGCAATTACTCAGCATAATCTGATGATGTTTATAGCATTTTATAGCTAAGCCCAAGAGACATAATAAAAGTTATGACAATGATGCTGCTGCAGAGAAACAAGAGTTCGTTTATCTTAAAACTGAGATAAATAAAACAATTATAAATATGCATTTAAAAATCTGACTTAATTTAATTATAAATATTAATATATAGAAATACTAATAAAATAAAAACTCAGACAGACATTTATATACTATCAAGTTTTAGACCAGATAAAATTATGTTAATAGTCGTAGTATCCATTTATGGGTATATTATAAGTTGATTTGAAAATAATCTTGTGCGGTTTAGAATTGCTGTTTTATAAAATACTGTTCATTTTTATTGTGACTTTTATTTTCTATTGTAAATTCAATGTTGCAAATTTCACTTTAATGTTCTTGTTTATTAAACTTTCATGTGAAGTTTCTTGTAAGATTTATATCTTTCTCTGATATTTGTGTGGTAAAAATATGAAGTGTATTTATTAATGCAAATATTATATACTTTGAGATAAAATATAATTTATCGTATATAAAAAGCAAAACATAACAGAACGAGTGAAAATTGATAAACAACAAATTTAATAATCACATTTTAACACAATGAAACGGTATAAGACAAACATTCTATACGTAATACGTAAATTAAGTCATCTAGTCATCAAGTTACGTAATGAATACCTACACAACCGTATTAAAATTCACGGTAGCCATGAAATAACTTCCCATGTTATATAATATGAACTAATCTTGAAAGAAAGTCACATCGGAAAACCGGAAAACTCGGTATCATTACAAGGTATCTACGCACACAATTAAAAACTTTACTAGGAAAGATGTATACTAATACCTGCTTTTATAGCTTTAATAATTAAAAAAAAAAAAAAATATATGCGTATATCATTAAAAGATTTCTAATACATAAAATAAAATAAAAATAATATACAAGCCTATTTCTGCGGTTCCGCCCGCATCGGTCACGCTTACTACGGTAAGTATATCCACGGTAAAAGTATTCTATGTTTTAATACAGGCAATAAATTGTGTTTGTCAAATTACAGCTAAATCGGACCATAAGTTTTTGCAAAAGAGAGTAACACATATTAATCCATCATCACGAACTTTCGCCTTTAAAATGTAAGTAAGATTGTTTTTTTAATTTTAACCATCACTACTTTTAAAATTATATAAAGTAATAAATCAACCAGTCCTCCTAAATATATATGGTTAACGAAATTAAAAAAAAAGCTATATATATATAATTTATTCTTGTAAGTTAATCTATTTATCTACCGGATAAAAGTAAAAAAAGATATAATTAGAAAACTTACCATGAAAATGCGAAATGGCATCCAATACAAAAATCACCACTTATCAACGCTCCACTAAATTTGACATGAGTTTCCGTGGCGGAAAGCGTCAAATTATAACGAAAGTTCAAATTACGAACGGTTGAACGTAACGGTAGAGTACGCGTGAAGCTCTCTCACGGCGCGAAATGCGACTGGCGCTGCACTCTACGGTAGAGCCTGCACTTCGCTTGATGCTAGAGTTTGTGATCGTTTGGTAAGATGGTAGAGTGTAATCGCTGAGTTATACAGTATTACAACCTATTACTACAACTTTTGCTTAAAATACTTTTAGCTGTATTCTTTCTAGAAAAAAATTGTGAATATGATACTCATTTCTTTGTTTATTTTCATCTCAAAAGCTTGTATAGTCTTTTTTAAACATTAAGTAGCAAACGACGATTTAGTCCGCTATGATACCCATGGACTCGTAACCAACTCCATAAAGAACAAAGGTTCTTCCAGAAGCCGATTACAGATGCGTTGTCACTCTTAAGGATTTTAATGGCTGCTTCATATGCCAGACAGCCTGCACACAGTTTTTCACTACAAAGGGAAATAAAATCCAAAGAACGTGAAATTGAAGGAAAATAACCATTCAGAATATGGACTACTAAATAGTGTCATAAATACAGACGTAGAACAGATAAGTTCATATATTTTTATTTTAACCTTAGTACGACAACGACAGTCTTTTTTAAACTAAATTTTATTTTCATGACATAATATTTCATAGTCTTATTTTAAAAAAATAGTCCTATTTAAAAAACTCACTTATTTTAATGATGCAGAATATTATCTTAAAAATATTAGAGATCAGTACCTAGCACACTTAATGAGCACAAACTTGTACCTCATAGCAAGACAGTAAACGTGTTTTTATACATTTCACGATTTGTAAATGTCTTTTGCATGCAAAACATTAGTATTTATTTCGAAGTAAAATCTGCATACTTAAACAATCTTGCGCATCAATATAATTAATTGTTGTCAGGAAACTGGTAAGTTGTTTGTGTCATTGAAATAAATTTAGATGTAAAAATATAAATATTCTTAATCATATGAAGTGGAAAGAAATATTTTAATTTCAATACTTACTACTTATTTATACAGTATGCATAGGGAGTTATTTGAACATATATAAATGCGTTTTCCTTACTTTATATTGCATACATTTATATAATATACAAGGTATAATTATCCTGAAGAGGTTGATTAAGTTTTAGCATTTAAATATTTAATGAGTAACATTTCGCAGATGCCTATTGAATGAAGTAACTTAATATTAATTTGATAATCTGTTTAGTTAATGTTAGTTTGAATTATCTGGTTAATGAAAAGTAAATACTTAATATTAAAATAATTGATTATATTGATTCTTGCAGTTGATTGATTGACGTAGTTTAGTTAATGTTTTGGAGAGGCACACATCTGAGTTGCGTCAATGGCCTACGTGGACGTCCAAGCTGGCTTATCCTAGCGCCGGTTTATGGACTATTGAGGCAATCCGTCCCATCTTCCAGCAGTGGTTGGATAGGCGAAGACAAGATGTGGGTGTTTTAGCCTGCGCAAGTTCGGGAGTTACCTTTGACCGATCGGGCGGGAGCTAACAGTCAGGTGCTATCTCAGTGACGATTGCCGCGACGAGACGGCCCAGCATACGCCGGAGGTATGCCCTGCGTGAAGTGCACATCACAACGCTAACTCGCGAAAATGTGGCGGAGAGGGCCAAGGAGAGAAAAGCGTTTTCCCAGCCACTTCTTCGAAGACGCACGTGACGCAGGAGAGCCACTTTCGCAAGAATCCACTCTTTCCCCAGTCCCATGGAGACAGAACCGACAGATTCTAACTGTGGTCATTATATTAGTGTCGTGTGTGTGTATTGCTTAATGTTGTGTGTGTATTCATTCATTAAATACACAGCGGAGGTTAGTATAGAACTGGAGGTAATTTCTTCTCATCATCAATCCATTATCGTCCCACTGCTGGGCATAAGTCTCACTGAGGTGTTATTACCGCGTAAATACTTTTATGTGTCACTAAAAATATAAGTAGTCACTTTGCCTGACATGCATGTTGGTGACTGAAGTGGGTACTGTTGTCACACAGCCGCCTAGCTCCTGGATATTGTTCTACAGTCGTCTTACGACATCCATGGGAAGAAAAAGAGCGATGGTATTCGAGGCCATATAGCGCTGACTAGAAATTATTTATCACTGCTTTACGGTGAAGGAAAACATATTGAACATAGCACTGGCTAGAAACTAATTGTCACTGCTTTACGGTGAAGGAAAACATAGTGAGGAAATCTGCACATCTGAGAGTTCTCTAAAAAAAAGTTTTCTAAGGTGTGTGAAAACTACCAATTCGCACTTGGCCAACGCCGTGGACTATGGCCTAAAGAACTCTCATTCGGAGAGAAGACCCGTGCCCAGCAGAAAGACATTTATGGGTTGACGATAACCATATAGCACAGTATGATCACAATAAGTGTAATCAGTAATTTCCTTCTCCAAAACTGTTAAGGAAATGTACACTTATACAATAGAAATGTAAGAAAGTGTAAACATCATTTCCTGCAACGTGCAAATGTCATCAAATTAGAATCTGCGGTTATAAAGTGTGACAAACAATACAATGAACACGGAAAATAAAACATAATGCCTTAAAACGAAATATATACTACTAGCTTATTCCCGCGGATCCGGCCGTTTCCGTTATGTTTATCAAGGTAATGAGTATTGTTAATCTAGATCATAATAATAAATATTATAAAGCAGTAGTTTATTTGGTTGAACGGGCTAATCTCAGGAACTAGTGGTTCGAATTTAAAAATTATTTTTGTATTAAATAGTCTATTTATTGAGGAAGACTATAGACTATATAACATTACGCTATGTTTGTTTTTTTATTATTTAGTAGCAGGTTAAACCGCGTAGCACACCTAGTCTAGATCATAAATTATTTGTAAATTTCAGTGAAAATCGACTATAAGTTTTTGCATGTAAGAGTAACAAACACACATAAATCCTCACAAATTTTCGAATTTACAATATTAATAACAGGTAAGATTTATACTTCAAGCTAAAATACATATTATTGTAGTAACACAATACTTATATTACTAATAGTAAATACTTTTCTGAAATCTCAGTTACTACATCTGTCAGTGAGTCTATTTCCTTGAAATGCTTTTGTCCAAATTTGGCCGAAATTTCTTTATAAGATTGAAGTAGCAAACGAGCGTACAGTCGATCTGATAATAAATGGTCACTGGATATGAACATCTGTAAGCAACTTCATAAAGTACAGGGGTTCTATATGTTAGTTAATTACACTTGCGATCCTACGCTTCAGGGCTAAGATGATCGCATTATAAAGTGAAGCAAGAGTAATTAAAATATAATTATTTTAATGTTCAGGACATTAAAATAATTATATATTAACTTGGGCCAAACTTTAAATAATTGAACCAACTTCAACCATTTTTTATTCATAACAAATTGTCAATGTTCAATATATTTTGTGGTCAGTAGATAGATAGATAAATCAATAAAATTTTCAATAAAACGCAAAAATAAAACATTCAATTTCAATCAATAGTAAGGGATAGAAAGTAAATACTAATCTTGGGCATACGACTGCCCGTAATCGACAATGAAGACCACGCTCTGTTTGCTACTCAAACTTGGCGCTGTGATTACGTGCGCCGAACTAGTCAGACCGGAATGTCTTGATACTGTCAAACTTAGCTCGAAAAACTCCCTACACAAATGTGGATTATAAAAACCGGCCCAGTGCGATTCGAATTAACGCAAGAAGGGTTCCGTACCATTAACTATAACAACGGCAAAAAAATACTTTTGTTGTTGTCTCCATAAATAGTTATTTTATTTTTATCTAATTATTTATTTTTGAAGTGAATTTATAACAACATATGCTGTGAATATTTCAAGGATTTACCTGTTGCCGTTAGCAATATCTGCAAAAAAATCACGGTTTTTGTGAGATCCTCTTAAATATCTATTTTATTCTTTTCATCAAACTAATAATACATCATCAATGAAAATTAACTATCTACCTATCAAAATTCATGAGACAGGCGGAAACCGGAGTAATAGGGTTACATTATTTAATCTTTGGGTACGGAACCCTATAAACTTATTTATCATAATTAGGTAGTTGTCAGTAAAATTAATTCGTTTATCAGTTTAGTTATTACACCTTGCAATCACTTATTTGTGTAGAGTTACGAGATCGTCTTGATTAACAGGTTATATTCTAGATTATAAAAATATATGTTAGTTTACATTTTCTGTTTTTTAATATATTAGTACCTTAGTAAAATGAGCATGCAGTTCATGGTATGTGGCTACTGCTGTTCGCCCATAAAACCAGAAAATTTACAGAAACACCTAAAATTGTTGGTAAAAGACAGAAACAAAGGTGGCGCTGATGGCTGCTGGGCTGCCGCCACTGGGCTTGGCCCGCTGGGAGTTTACACATTTGATTAAATCGGTCTGTTTTATTGCTTTAAACAAAGCAGTAAAACAGTACACGTGGAAAATCAGTCTTCAAGTAATTATAAATAAACTGTACATGAAACTCACCTAGTTTACATTTCATATGTCAATTAATTGAACGCTTTAACTTAAATGATGATTACTTCACTTCACTTCACTTCACTCACTTACTCCTTTTACAAAATTTTATTGGTTTTAGAAATAACGCAGTGGTAATTAAATTTCAATACGTACATACAAAAGTGCATATTTTTTTAGTCAAATAATTCGTTCGATTAAAGTTATGGGTGAAAAACCAGGTGTACAAATACTTTTTTGACTCAGGATAGTTTTAGAAAAAATCAAGGATTTGAACCTCGGACTCACAATAGAGAATTCCATAGGGCTTTCACTGCTCTGAAAGCATTTTTTAATTATGTTTAATAGACCCTTCGTTTGAAATAGATTATTTTTCTTATCATATTTGGCAAAAAATGTGAACGGACAATGCACTGCAATGGACAAATAGTTTCACGTATTGATACGACCCTTGCCTAATGTGTATGATTTAAAAAATATTCTTTTTCAAGGACATATCTCTCTCTTTTCGAGCATCCTACTTGAACTTTTCATATTTCTAACACTGAATTTAATAAAACTTGATAAATGATACTTAAATCTTGTTATACATAGGTCAATTTTTTTGAAGATTAAGTCTATTAAAGGGGCAATTAATTTGAATAACTCAGATGAAGAAGTATTGTCCTCAGTATAAATATCACCTACATGGTATTGTAGATGATATATTCAATTAAAACAAGTGAATTCGCTTAATGAGATAAATTATTATTAATTATTTATTAAAGCAATTGGTAAAATATCACTCACGTATTTGTTTGATAGTTAAATAATATTGCAATCGACAAATGAACATAATTAATCAAGAGCCATTATTACACAATTATTATTAATGTTTAAACATTATTACTTCAGAAAGTATATGAACAAAAAAGATATGTTCCTTTGGTCTGATTACCGACAAGACGTTCCCCGTGGGGGAACGTC
>DWLI01002959.1:0-12397 GCA_018249915.1 Cecropterus dorantes dorantes
GTCCATGGCACCCGCGACACAGGAGAAAATCCTAGTGCGGGGCTATGAGTGTAGAAAGCGTGTTTTTTTTTTTTTTAAATAGAGCGAACCTGGTGGAACCGCTGAATTAAGCTAGTTATATATATATTTGAAAATTTGATGTTCGTAAAAAAAAGAATGTGAATATTTTTTTAGTAACTTCTAGATATGTATCATCGAAAAAACAGAGAGTTCCAAAGTACAATCCCTTCATTAATAATATTAGAAATTACGTCCCTTGTTAATTTTTTAAAGCTTATTGACAATTCCAGTTGTTGTAAAAAATTTTCGTCAGTGTGTGGAATAAAAATATACATTACATACATATGTATTTAAATACCATAGTATAATATTAATATCTATAAATTACTGTTTAAAAATAAATTTATAAAATGTATAAAATAAATGTTTTGTAACAAAAAACAACAATAAAAAAAATCAAAATCGACCTGAAATATATAACCTGTATTATATTGTTAAACAAAGTTTTTTTTTGTATCTTGCCAGTTTTCTTTTCAATCCACTTATTTCTATTAAAAGTTGAGTTCCTATGACAGAACCATCGTATAATTGTATCAAAATATTACTAATAAAAATAAAACGAATTAAGTAAAAAATTGCAGGTTTTAATAAGCTGTTCACTTTGTTTTATTGTTGTAAAACAGCCAACATTATAATTTCACGTTAATGATATAACTTTCAATTGTATTTTGTTAATTCAAAATGAATGAAACACGTATTTTTGTACGAATAATTGCAATGTGAATATAAATTTGAATATAATTTTATGTACTCATGATAAACCACAACATATGATTTTATCTATGATCTATTATAGACATGTTTATCTTGTGATTTAATGAACCCGAGAAAGATTTATATCTTTCACGGAACGCGTCCCTTTTTAGGACATACATAATTATGTTTAGTTAAGACATCATATTGACCAAGTGTGTTTTTGAAAAGTTTATGAAAAACAGACATATCACCAAACTTTTTTTGATAACTTGATATCTATACTAATATTATAAAGCCGTAGAGTTTGTTTGATTGAACGGGCTAATCTCAAGAACTACTGGTTTGAATTGAAAAAATGTTTTTGTGTTGAATAGTAAATTTATCTAGGAAGACTATAGGCTATATAACATGCTTTTTATTTTTTATGTAGTAGCGGGTGAAACCGCGAGGCACAGCTAGTTACCTATATATATACTCGTATACCTAGAATAACACATAGGATACTCATTACCTGAGCGGGAATGAGCTATATACTACTTTGTTCTCTTTACCACGAGCATAAAAACTCAAAGATCATATTAAAATATTTTGTTCATAATATATAAAACTGTTTGTTTATAACATTATACTATTAAATTAATAATTTTGTATTGTCACGTTGCATACGAATACAGGGAGAATGGTTCAATCTGTTGTAGTTGTTTTATTTGAAAAAACGAACTATTTACACTGTGAATTTTATTTTCATTGCATATACATTTCATGAACATTAAATATTTTTTTGTAAAAATTGTTTTGTATTTCTCTTGATATTCAGTCTGCGTGTTTTATCTTAAGTACCCACATCTTTGTATACATTTTCTGAATATATATATCAGACTATAATCAACCCTAAGTATGTTAAGAGTATCGCATGTCGACCAAAAATGTGTTGCTACTCTTAAGAACTAAGTTGGTACGCTTCCTATACGTATTGTACTTACCCTTTAAATCAAAACACAACAGCTTAACACTACTATTGTAGATCTGACAGGTGTGGCGGTGAAGGAACTCCACCTCCCCGGAGTCAAGTCACGAAGGTTCCTCGCTGTTAGACGTTAGACTTGTGTTCTTCATTGTTCACACATGGTCAATAGGAATTTGAATATGAATATGGGTTATACATTATTGATTAAATGCATTATGTATTTACCCTTATTTGTCCCGTGCAAGATCGTAAGTAAACTTATTATATATAAATCTGTCAGAAATAGTTAAATCTTGCTAACTTATCAAATCGCTGACCTACAACTATTTAATCCTGTTGTTTTAAAGCACAGATATAAAAAACCCTAGATAAGGTTAAGATGGAATGCCTCGGATCAGTAAGTCTCCCTTACCACACCCTTCAGATCAAAACACAACAGGGCAAAACACTGCCGTTATTAGGCAGAAATAGGTGTGAACTGAGCAATAAAAGGCTGATGTTCTTTAAAAAATCAATCAGTAATCACTGCAGCTCATATTAAGACAGCTCATATTTCTTATGAGCAAACTTATATAATGTCATACTGCCATACAATGCCAGGCTCTAAGCTATGAAGTAAAATCGTTAGCGTGATTCAGAAGGGGGTACAACGCCATCTAGTTGTAGCGCCGACAACTGTTTCGTTATGCATTTTGATTTCATAGTGTTTTAAATCACAATGATTTTAATAAAATTTCGCTTTAACAAAATAAAAACATTGTGTGAAAATGAATTGCGATTTAATACGTGTAAAAAAACTTTATATTTAATTCATAAACATAATTTAAGATTTATCTACTGTTTAATATATCATACGGTTAGATTAGGGTTATTTAGGGGTATATTAAATAAAACATCCTATATAGAGACAGTTAGTTTATTAGCCAAATAGATACAGCACAAGTTGCCATCTTAAAAAACTATCTATAGTAAAATACATCCCTTGTTGTATGCCTTGGTGTTTATTCAAAGTTTAGTTTTGTATTTAAAGTCAAAATTTGACTTTATATTATATTTTTATTCTGACACCTAGCCAGAGATTTACATAGCTTAGAGCTATATTCAAGTTCGCAAAGACTCTTTACTTTTCCATAATTTACATTGACCCTTTATTATGAGACATTTGATTTTGACATATCCAAACACGCAAGCTTTAAGCGAAGAAGTATCAGAGATAGTCAGCACATAAGAAGCATACATAATTTAAGTAGATACATGTTGCACTACCTTTAACACACAACCATACACACACACGCACACACACACACAAAGACACTAAACAATCGTTCGTCGTACAATCTCGCTGGCCACATCATGCTTGTGATTTAGTTTGATTCTGTGCGGAAATATTGCAATTTTAATATTCTTAGTAATTTTATTATTAACTGCTCTTTTGGCCTTTGATAATACAGAAGTAGCAAGTCATTCCTCCCCCTCCTTAAAGACATGTAATCAAACTCGGATAAGATTGGAGTCTACCTGAGGTTGACCACAGAAGCGTTGCTGTCTCCAAGGAGAAAGTAGCAATGCTTCATGCTACGTTATATTAACTGCAAAAATTTTCACTCTTTCATATTTCCGCAAACATTAACAGCTGGAATAATGTTATGGAATTAATGTAAACGACATACACCATTCGTCACCTTCGCTCGCATGAAGACCTGGTATCGTATGAGGTAGCGGGTTGGTTGGTTGGAAATGTATTTGTACTATATAACCATGAGAACATTCACACACACATACATGCACATACACATTCACACACAAACATATGCACGCACACATCGCTCTCACATGACACACACAGCAAACACAAACACGCACACATGAGCCTATAACTATTGTGAGTATATTATTCCTTTTGTGACGAAGTGGCGATTTCGGACTTTATCAGTCATTGCATTTGGATCCAACGCAATTACATTGACCATTAATGGATGCACCAAATCATGGAATCCACATGATGGTCAGTGGTCAACGCGATCTACAGATATCAGTAATCAATCGCAAATAGAACTGAAATTCTACCTTCGGACACCGATCCGACACATTAAGGACTTGAAGTTGGAATGCCGCGTTTCTTCTTTATCACGTTAAACCAGAGTATATTTGCAGTTGATTCTGTTATAAGGCAGTTTTAATGCTTTGGTGCCACCACTATCGGTTTTTCTACTTCCAACAGCTGGATCCAAACATCGCCACTCCTCGAGGTTTCGGATGACCACCCCATCTGCTTGTAAGTCTGGCTATCACACGTTATACATTGCAACTATAACGGAAACACGTGTGACGGTGGTACCAACCCAGTTGAATGCGTGCAGCCGATTCTACCACCAGTATCTCTCACACACCAATCAATCACTCCCTTCCCCCACTATCGCAACATCACACTTTTACTACTCTATTTTTTCTCCATTTATTTTCAATGTATCACATAATTTTACACGTGACGTCACGAAGCTCAAACCCCTTTTCGTTCCATGTACCACTTTGTGGACCCTTCCTCTAGGGGAGCTGACGTTATTTATACATAGTTCAGTATCAAGTGTTACTTAGTGGATCCATTCTTAAAGTTAGGATATAACTATCTTGCAATAATTTGCGACTAGCATATATGACTGTATGGAGTTTGACGACATGTATCCCTCCATGGAAACCTCTCCTACCCCTTCCATGGAAATACACACCACTTTATTTACCATCACTAACACGAATTTCACGTTAATATTGAGTATGATCAGGATTTTTGTGCAGAGTTATGTAGGGATGCTTTTTATATCGCTGAAGTAATAAACGAGCAGTATAGTTGATCCTAACTGTCACAGCTGTTCATGAAATTTTGTCATCGACCACAGACAAGTTTAAGAATACCTGAGACCGGCTACCTCCTTCGAATGCCTCCGATAAATATGTCTGTGATATTTACCCCAAACATCTTATTTAGCTTATTGCAATCCTAAAATGAACCATATTGAAATGATATTAACTCTGATGGTATAACTGTCGAAAAGTCAAATGGTACAGACTCTGATGGTAATCTCGGTTTATTGATACCATCATACACGCTATCACAGATTATTGTGACGTAGTTTATCCTTACTCGTATTGTTAGATCCATAAGTAACAAATAACACATTCACATAATATATTACACACACAAACACATGCCTTGATGTAGGTACACATTTCGCATCATTTAAGCATTATGACTACAATATTATTACTAATTTCACACGCAATGTTTTACATTGAACCCATGTAACACGGGAGGCTTATTCATCTACACATATTTGGATTTTATCCCAATAGATTTCTATATTACACATCATGTGATTTTCTGGTGCATTCGTGCATATATTTACAATCAGTATTTATCAAAACCACCCTCCAACATTGGTGATGCAGCGAAAAAAAATCATCTATTTTCCAATGTTCATTTAAAATTCGCTATTTAGTCAAATGTGAATGTTATATTAATTACAAAAGTTTTATATCTTCATGATTACAGTTTCACGCCTAATATTATTGGGTTATCTTACAATTTTGATAATTCTATTGAAACATTATTTCAAATTATTTTCTGTGACATTTTCTATGCATCACACAATGTAACCATCAATGAATCTCCCTTTACATCTATTTATTTACATTATTATAAGCATTACATGTAACGTATATTAACCGTGAGTGTCTGAACTGGCATCCGCCTGTAGACATTTGTGATCACCTCCAAGGCAGGTTAATTTGAAGCTGATCACAGATGAGTTGCTACTCCTAAGGATTAAGTTGGAATGCCTCAAGTAGATACATTTGCGTTACCATACCCTTTAAACCAGAATCAAGCAAGATGACAAGACTTGCCTCTTGTGTTTCGTTATTGTTATTTTTCCTTTTTTAATGTCTTCTACAGTCGTGTCATAGGTATGTAGTTCGAACTATGAACATCATCATCAGCATATCTAATCATCAGCTCGTATCAATCCAATGCTGACATTGGATTGATACGAGCTGATGATTGGATATGTTCAGAACATAGGCCTACATAAGGCGCGCCACTGAGCCCAATATTCGGCTCTCCTCATCCAGTTACTTCCCGCCGCCCAGCGCAGATCGTCGAACCACCTAGGAGGGCGTCTCAATCCACGTTTACCCAGACGCGGTCTCTACTCTCACAACAGTTTATTCCAACGATTGTCCGATACATAGCTGATGTGATCGGGCCATTGCCACTTCAGCTTGCTGACTTTTGAGCTATGTGACTTTGGTCCTCATACGTACATCTCATTTCGGTTTTTAACTCTGAGGGACACACCGAGCATAGCTCTCTCCATTGCTCGCTGAGTGTAGTCCCATTGTTAGTGTCCATGTCTGAGCTCCCTCAGTCATGACCGGTTACTACCGGTCAGGACTGAGGGACAACAGACGGGACCCCTGGATGAACTTCTTACAATCCTCCGCGTGAAATTTGTATTATATTATGTATTATCATCACCAGGAGTCAAGTAGTGTCTTGGAATTCCAGTTGCTTGTATTCTAGTTTAAAGGGTTAGGTAGTATATTATACATATTTACATTATAACTATCACACTACTGAACTAAGACGAGGTTTGAACGGTCCATCACAAAAAGCTACCTCTTATACTTATGTTATATTACATTATTCACATATTAACGAAGACCTAAAAATAATACATAAATTTGTTATTCATCTTTACTTAGGTAAAATTACAGTTTGATTGATAATGGATTTGTCAAACAAATAAAATATAAATATAGTAATACATAATTTAGGTAAATGGGAATAGGGATGAATGTAAAACCGATTAGGTTTAAAGGGATGTAATTTAAGGGTCAGTTATACGGATGCAACACCGCTTTGTTGTAGTCCGCCTTTCAGTAAATCAAGTACTCAGCATGAATACAATAAATCGTTTTGTTTATTCATGTTGAATAATTGGCTTCATCAAATTGTTCTTATCTTTTCTTTTTCTCTCTCCTATAGGGACAGTTCTCAATGTCACATTGTTCGTTAATAATGCATGCTATGCATGCTATGCTTTAAGAGCAAGTATGCATATACATACACGTAATACGAACTTTAATTCAGTGCTTAAGTTGGGTTGTTTTATGTTTAATTTGATATTAAAATTGTAATTTCATAAATATGAATTTATATATTATTTTATAATTTTAATCATACTTTCATAGTCTCAGTTTCGTGGTACTTGCAAGATATTGAGAAAACTTCGATAGCGTGTTTCAGGATTATGTGGCGCCATCTATCATCAAGCGGTACGTCGCCACATATTTCTTAGAACACATTGAAGATATTTCTGAAACTGATTTTACTTATTCATTCATTTAATATGTACGTTTTTGTAGTAATCATAGCATAAGAGGCTCACTTTTTACCGTCCAGTACCTCGCATCTACCATTATTATAGATCTTTGGTTTTCGTTCGTTCGTTTTGCCCGAAATGTACAACTGTGGGGCTCTTACACTAAACTAATGTTAATAATAGCATTATCGTTCCGTTTCAGATCTTTATACTAATACGACGCAGAATCATAAGACTAGGTCTGTGTTATATTCTTAACCTAATATCTATATCATTTTTTATAGGGTATCACTTACTTAGTTTTATTAGGTAATGACTGCATCGCTTTGATAAACTGATGATTCACATGTTTACCATATTGTGATATGAAAATGTCGTAACAATTTTAGGATTCTTATTATAATTGTACCGCAGGGACACACAACCAAGCGGTACTTACAGCAAAAGCAGACAGACTAGGCAGTAGATTTGCGATTGCGATTTTCTCAGGACCCTGAGGTTAGTGCTCAGGGTCCTGAGGAAATTGGAGTTGGAATACCTCGTAACTATTTCTCCGTCTCATCATTGTAACATTCAGACTATATTCCGTCTAGAGTACAACTTTTTCATTGTGTTACAATATGGTAAAATCACTATGGTACAATATGGTACAATACATATTGGTACAATACTGACTGTCGATCACAGATATATCAAAGCCGATAACAGCATTACAACGATTTATATCACATTGTATTTTATGAGACACATTATTTCCTTAAGCTAATGAACCACATTATTCGCTTCCACCTCACACACGACAAATTACACTATCACCCTCCTTCTGACGCAGTCGGGTAAGAAATTAATTAAATGAAAAGTGAATAAAAATTAAATTTTAAATCATTTTGTAACTTAAGTAACGAATTATTTTAAATAAAAGTACACTGAATTTATGACAGAATCAAATTAACTAATATATTAAATTTAATATACTATACATACATTACGAGAAATAATTTTTGAATCATCAATAACATCATAATGAAAAAACTTTTCTTACGCCTATTTTACACGTATTATTTAATAAATGCAGATGTGCTTTGACAAAGAATAGTACCCATAACAGTTTGATTTAACTCCTAAGATTTTAAATTTGTACCTTGTTTTTGCTGATTGTTTTGCACTATTCTATGATTGATTGGTATTTTTATATGCGTATTTAAGTATCACGTTTGAGTGAGCAATTAGTATTTTATTTATCCAGTATTTTTATAAGATACCCGTAAATTACCTTCCTAGTAGTAACGTTCGTTGATTTTATATGACCGATGACAGTTTTAAACTCGACTAAGTAAAGTGTCTATAGGGTTAGTAGTATTGGTATAAAATATATCAAATATACATACTAACAGTGTTTTTAAGTACTAGAAGTCGCCTTCAAATTAGTAAGAGTTTGCGTGGTTTCAATTCAATAGAAGTTCTGATACGATTTTTTTGAGTCCCAAGACGCAAACTTTTCTTTTTTGAACGCGGCTTAGTGTTTTACAAAGTTGTTAGTCACACTTTCAAAGTAATGAAATAATTATATAATTTACCCAATATCCGACTAAACATATATACACGCATATAATGTAAGTTTTATTGTAGCAAAGAGATTAAATTCATTGATTTACAGGACATTGTCTTGATTTTAACACAAAATATTTATGTCATTTTTTCTTTTGTTCTTGCTGCATTTTTTCATATTAGCAATGTCTCGGATTGATTGAAATTTGACATATTATTTTTATATTTCAGATGGTTATAGTTCGTGGATGGAATTTTTCCCTGCGTGTGGTCAATTGATTGCCATTCGAATGTCTTTGGAAATTAGTGAAAACATGTCATTGGTCATATTTTAGTCCCCTCTTATAAATTCTCTCGCTTGTTTGATGATCACTTTGATTTTTTTCGTTTATTTCAGTGGTTTATATACAAAAAGGAGCGTTTATTTAAGCGTACTGTTGTATGCAATATCTTTAGAGTCAGTTCCTGGCATGAAATGTGTCAAAACATAGTGTTACCCAAATCTTCTAAAAGTTCTCTTCGACTTCTTCGGTTTTAATATAATCGTTTAGATTTTGAATATTCGGCGACGCAATTTTTTTCGAATGCAGATTCGTCCCATATTTTGTATAGTGTATTAACAATGGTATCATATCACTGTCATTAGATATACCACAAAGAAAAAAATACATACGAAGTGTATTCATAAAGTGCTTAAAGTCGCCTTCAAATCAGTAAAAGTTTGCTTGGTTTCATGCAATCATGCAGCTTTAAACTTTAATCTTTAAGCTTTATACGTTTGTGTCCCAGGAAGCAAACTCTTCTGTTTTGAACGTGGCTTAGTATGTCTTTAAGGTCATATTTTGTTAGTTACATCTTCATAGGATAAAAATATCTCGAATATTTTAGATAATTACTTTTACACTATCAGAGTTATTTAAAAACGCTAGAAGTCGCCTTCAAAATAATCTAAATCTGCGTAGTAATATTGCTGGTGATATCGCGAACTTAGTTTTTATGTCCTATGACGCAGATTTACCTTTTTAAAGGCGACTTAGTCAATGGTTCTTAATTATAGTGTATAATAATATCATAAAATACTAGACAGAATCATCAATGTATTTTACATGAACGGTATATTTAATAGTGCTTCTACCCTTTCATATCAAAACACACGGCAGCGTGTTGCCAAGTTCTCTGGTATTATACTAATATTATGCGTTGTTTATGTTTTTTTTTTACTGTAGTAATACAGTATACTTTAAAGGTTTTTTTCGCTCTAGTGTTTTGATATCGTCGTCGAGGCTTGTAAACATTAAGTAACACGAACTGTTTTAGTTAAGTCCTAAATGTCATCTCCAAATAAGAAATAAATGTTGTTTTCCTACTGGTACTATTTTACGTTTATAATCTTCTGTCTTTTGTTGTGTCCAATGACGCACATTTTTCTTTTTCGAATACGACTTAGTATATATTTTGTATAGTTGTTAAGTAAATTGTATAGTGAGACTATCATAAATTGTTTTATAAAAGTGTTAGATTTTGCTTCATTTAGTGAATAGTTGCATTGTTTTCATAGTTATTGCATTGTAAATTATTATTTTTAAAAGATTTATACAGTACAATTGTTTGACTGCCGTTCTTGGTATTCATATACATATTTGACATGAAATTGAAAAAAAAACTAAGATACAGATTTAAAAAAAAGTGAAAATTCCATTCCGTTGAAATTTCCAAAAAGTATTTTTAGTTGTTGGTTCTTCATTAAAACTCCCTTAGTCGCCTCTTACGACACCCACGGGTAGATATGGGGTGGTCCATTCTAGGCCGGAAACCACACGGCGTTTGTGTTTGTGTATTTGTTTTTAATGCTTACGTTTCAAAGTTACCTTGCTTAATTAGTTAAGTGTATGTATTATGGCCTTAAAAACTAATCTTACATGCTATAATAACTTTTACTTTTTGAAAATTACGTCGACGATCTTGTTAACATAACTAACGGTTTGTTTTTAATCTAGATAATAACAAACAATAGCTTTAAAGTATGGGTACTATTCAGTGGTTAATGACTGATAATTTATTATATTAGAGGTATTGTGGTTTGTTATAATATAATATTATAAGTAGCAGCATCAATTTATTCAGTACCACGTGACATATACTTATTACTCATTAATACAGAGACAGTAGTTTCAGATTGACATGTGCTTATATGTACATGGCACAGTCGCAAAACTTACAAATACTAAAGAATCGTGTCATTTATCTTGGAATATACAAAATTCGTCCCTGTAAAGCAAAAAGTCACTAAGTCGAAATTGATCAAAATATGCCACCACGAACGTAGTTTTGTTTCACTACGAAAACAAATTGATCTTAATATTGTTTTTTTTTTATTTCTGAATTTGGCCACGCATTTCATTTTCATCATTTGCGACTTCTCGACTTTTTAACATTATGGATACGAAATACACCTTAAACTTAATTTAATTTACAGATTTTATCAGCTTACCGTCTCCTTATACGTCTATGTGATACTTTCGTAATAATGAACAATGAATATTTAAATAAATTATTGTGTTTGAATTTGATGATAATGAGTTCGATCCCTTAGTCGCCTCTTACGACATCCACGGGAAGAGAGGGAGTGGAGCTATTCTAGGCCGGCCCCACACAGCCGTGATGTTTGATAATCGGTTCGCAGTCATTCATACTCAAAAGATCGGGAGGTCTCTGTATTTTTTAGTTTCAAATTTATTCGAAAGTTAAATATTTCGGTGAGATTAACATTAAACTCTGATAAAATATTGCCAAATTCAGTTTCGGAAGCGTTTAGACCTCATTTACACCGGGTATTCCGCCGTTTTAGCAGACTACTTTGTCTGCTGAAAGCAATCAGTTGACTTCGACTGTCTTCTGCAAATCGACTGCTACATACGGCGACTTCGGCAAACTACTTTCACTTGTTGAGAGCGCCTTCAGGGAAGTTCGGTTGAACGTCGCTTTCTGAAGGCATTAGAATATTCAACGGTTGACTTTCGAAGATGATCTAGCAAGAGCAAGCGATTTCTGACGTCTTGGTGTAAATGAGGCCTTCAAATGAAGTCAGATCAAGTTTTCTGGCGAGTATGTCTGAATTGAACATTGATATTGAACACTGGAGTAGGAATATCTCGAAATTTCGAAAGTATGTACGGATCTACAGAGATTACCTCCGGTTCGCTAATGGTTTACATCTATCCTATCATACGATATTAAGTACCTATTTGTTTCGATCAGAATTATCCACGTGCCCAAAATGGCTAGGAACTAGGTGACTCTGAGGGACACATTAATGGCCTTTGGATGATAAATGAATTTTTGATGGATGTAATGAGGTACGACTGAATGGATGATCAAATATTAATTTTTATTACATTAATTCTTCTTGAAGTTCTTTCACAAGATATCTAATGGCATATATTAAAACGGCTAAAATTTCTCATAGTTAGTGCAGAAGTTATTTTTTTGGTTACATTTTATAATTGTTTATATGTCACGTACATAATATTTGGAACAACGAAAATCCTGTAGTAATATGAATTTCAGCTTCTTATTTTCAAAACCTGCATTTCACTAGTTTCACTTGCTATGCTGAAGGCAAGATGCCTAAGTGTTTTGCCGTTTTTAACATAAGACGTCTTATGTGGCTTAATATATATAATATTGAAGTATCAAACGAGCATGCAGTCCACCTGATGGTAAGTGCTCACTGCCGCCCATATAGAAC
>DWLI01002960.1:0-12396 GCA_018249915.1 Cecropterus dorantes dorantes
CTACCCCTAACATTTAGGGGGATGAAAAATAGATGTTGGTCGATTCTCATAGATACCGGATAAGCACAAAAAAAATTATCAAAATCGGTCAAGCCGTTTCGGAGAAGTATGTCAACGAAAACTGTGACACGAGAATTTTATATATTACATGTAGTAAACATTACCATATAAATATGTCATTATGGTTTTAATATCTTCAATGATTTGTTATTTGTCAGTCTAGTGAGAAACAATTGATTTCCACGATTAAGAATATTAAATTATATGTTTGAATAATAATCACAAGTTATTAAATTCTTGGTAATAAGATAGGATTTATATACAAGGTTACACTTACGCATAAGCTTTTTCCGGAATTTTCTTGATTCATTACCATTAGGTTAATTTTAAATCTATTACTCTGCCACATGTCTTGAAAATCCGTTTAAAAGGAATCTCAAAATTTGTCGACATTATAATTATGCTACCTTTATTCTTGTATCACTGATATCCTCTGTTCAAAATGAAGTTGATTTCAGATGTCCCTTGCTGGCAGTCACCACTTACCATCAGATGAACTGCATGTACGTTTGCTATTGCAATTCGATAAAAAATCAACATAATGGCGAGCATAGCGAACATCTGATGGTAAGCCACCTAACAGCTGCTTAAGGGTATCTGAAACCAACTCTATATAAAACAGAGGTTTAATACCCTGAAGTCGATACATGCATTGCTACTCCTGAAGACTAAGATGGTCATATGTTGGTCAGTCGGCATCCACATCTTCCAACCGAAACGTAACAACTGTTTCAAGCTAGAAATAAGTGTTGCGGTCGTTAGTACTGCCCCGGAAGAGCTATACCACTATACCACTTTTTAGATACAAAAAATAATAAAAGACCAAGTACTTAACATCCTACATTAATTTTGTTTAACACTACTTACGAAGCTGTTGATAAATGTTTCTCACTAATTTATTTCAATGTAAGAAAATATAAATTATTAATACGATTGTAAAGTAGTAAACAAAAACCCCTTAAAAATACATTTGCTGGGCGTAGTTTCATACATAACAGTGCTTGATAGTGAAAAAGGAAGAAGAAGTATTAAACATATTTCATATAGTAGGTATACGAGTAAGTATCGAGATATTTGAGATACGAAATTACTGTGTAAAGGTGGAAGAACTCTTTATGGAATTTCTATTTCTGTATAATAGCATGGTGAGTAAGGGCTCGTTTACATCGTGTAGTCTGTCGCCTTCAGCATTCCAGCGCCTAGCTGATTACTTCATCGGTGCGACTTGCCGAGAGTGTTGTGGAATTACTGTGAATTTAGGCGTCAAACTATTATGTATGTGCTTACAACGGGTCAATAGGCGCCTTCGGCCAGCAAGATATTTGGCGACCTTATGTATATGAACCCTAATGGTACCATCTGCTATAAAGGGTTTAACAGACTTGCGGAATCAAAAGAAATATAGGGGCTCAAAATCCATTTAACACATTTTTGTGTTCATATGGTCCACCAAATATTTGGAAGCGTATTTTAAAAATAACTGACATAAATTACATTGCGGAACATTCAGTTTTCTCTTGTTTTTATAAAAAAATATTTCATTTAACGTTTTTTATGAGATTTTTTCATTATACTGTACTTATAATACTATGATGTGTATACTGTACTTACTAATATGTTATAAATATTTGGAATTCATTAGCTATCATTTGAAGCCCATATTGTAATGATAATAAAAAGTCGTCCCTACCCTCTATTCCTTATTTACAGGCGCCATTGTTTAAAAATATATAACCTAGATGTCAGTTTGCTAAGATGATTCCATTATGTCATATGTCTTAAACATAATCCGTAAGCCGTTTAGGATGTAGCGCGTGCCAAAAAGATTGACATACGAGGTATGCGTAGGTACATACGCTCGAAAAACATTAAAAAAAGAGCGAAAGCAAGTTATATCTTCTGATATGAGTATCTATGTATTTGCCTATATCAATGTTTTATCTTTATTGTAGGTTAAAAGCAAATAAAAAGGTTTAATCCATCGGTAACTTATTCGAAAAATTGCCACAATTAACGAAATTTTTATATTTTATTTATATTTATCTATGCTTTTATACTAATATATAAAAATGAGATGGTTTTGAAGAAGGCGACTATTTTAGTAACGTAATTACACCCTTTGGTTTCAGACTTTCATATTTCCATTTTAAATAAAAAGAGGACGCTAAAAATATAAAACTTTTGATGGCATATACGAGTTTAACTATTAATTTTCTATCCGAAAGGTCCTTATCATTTTTCTGTACCTCCAACGACTAGGGAGTAAAGCCTAAATTTTTGTTACGAAGCACGGACACTTCAGCTAATGTTTGTTATACTCATCGCATCGCAAAAGAAAGACTTCAAGAATTTATTAACAGCTGCGTTAAATAAAATAATTGTAAGTACACTTGAAAAATAATAGGTAATTCCGATGGTCTAACAAATAACCACGGTTCATTTAAACGAATAACTACTAGTACTATTGATTCATTTCGGATATACGGATGAAGGCAAGGATGCACTACTGACTCATGTTGCTAAGACTTCGTGTTCAATGAAAGAGACAGATTCTGAGACGTTTTATAATCTACACACGTAAATCTGCGTTGGTCACTTTATAGTACACGGTCGCCCGGTTGGGTTACTTCAAGCTGATCTAGTGGAAAACATACGAATTTAAAGATAAATTAACTTAGGTTTCATGATATATACATACGAGTATATTAAGTACAAAAATGATATGTGATAAGTGTAGCAGTTTTGTAGCTATTGCTGGTAAGTTCATCTTGTTAGTTTTTTTGTTTACTAACACTAACGTTAAGTTTGTTTTGATCTAAGTAAGTTATTTTAAGTAAACATTATGTGTTTTTTGTATGAGACTCAATACGAATTCTTAGTTATTTATAATACGTAATAATAAGTGTCGATACATTGATATAAAATTAATATTCACATCGCATAATGTACATATTTATTTTAATGCTATAATGAATGTATATTAGCATTGTTAAGGACACTTAAATTGGGCTAAAATATGTACATATAACGAAATATATAAAAAATAACTAAATATTTTAATAACAGGTATATACTTACCTAAATATAGCTTCTTAGAAGAATCTTATTTAAGCAAATTTCTTGAATATGTAATATAAGTATCTTTTTTATTTAAACCGTTTGCGGTTTTAAATTAGGTGAATGTTGTATTGTAATTATACGTACTTTAGGTATTTCAAGGACATAAACAGTGAAAATGACGTTTGGGTGTTACCCGCTAAACTCTACGACGGTTCCGTTTTAGTAATTATGACATGTATGAGTATGAATTTTAATTGTGAATTATTATTAACTGAGTGAAGTCCAAGTTCACGATGGCATGCATTTATTTAGATTTATTCTTAATCGGCGGTTTTGACGATGGTAGAATTTTTGTGGCTCGATTCCTGAGGAACTACCACTGATTTCTGCATTACAATAACAGTGCATTACAATAACAGTAATTTTTGGCAGAACTCCCGATCAAAACTGGTCGATGCCCAGCAATGTTCCTCAAAAGCACAATAGGATAAGGTTATCTGAGACCTTTTAACTAACTCCTCAGATGTAGTAATGAGGGTCCAATTTTATGAGGTACATGTCAACTAATTATATAAAAAAAAAAACAAAAAACTTCTTCAAAATAAACATCGATCATCACTTTTCTGTCATGTCGCAGAAATAAAAATGTGACGCTTAAGATGCTCTAGAGAAGCCTCAGGCTTTGATATGAATATAGTGTTTAATTATATAACTAACTGTGCCACATGGTAGTATCGTGTATAAAAACTTCTCATAGAGTTGATTGATTTTTATGAAATAATGACTAGGTATCTAAATGTTACTGCAAGATATAACCTTTAAATATATTTTTGAATTCTATAAATCAAAGTCCCTTGTTTTAGTTTGATTTGTCTTCAAACAGAAGTTGAAAAAATATAGTAAAAAAATGTATAATCAGCCCTTATTATTACATTATTCACAAATATATGCAATGCACGGACACCGCTGAACTTCAGTTTTACTATATGTAGGTACAGATTTTATGACATTAATGGGCTTATAATTTTATCACACACCATAAGCGGTAATGGCCTGTACTATAAAAAATAAGCGATCATTCTTTGTTCCAAATGTATTTTTTTTACTTCCAACTTATTTTCTGACAAAGGTTTTAATGGTTTTATCGCCATTTAGGATACCGTAAGAAGTCTCGTGATATGTACACGTAAAACAATATTAACTTAAGTTATTAATATTAACTTAAGTGCTTACGTTGAGAACAATTACCGACACATAAATGCATTCAAGTTAATTATAATTTAATTTTTATTATTATGTTATAGCCTTCTTATGATTATTTTATAGCCAGTGTTCTTATCCAAAAATAAAATACCAGTTACAATCTTCTTATTCTAGGCAAGTTTCCCATTCCACATTATCTTATTTGAAAACTGCAGATTATAAAGTAAATAACAGCTTATCACAATTCCTAATGCTATTCTTGTTTTTCATTATTTGCAAACATGAGTGCAGCGACTTCCCCGTTGTTCATCTTTACAACTCTTTCTAGGCAGGAATATTAAAATAATTAAAAAATACAAGTTTTAATTAATAATTCTCATTTAAATGCTTGATACTTGAATAAAAAATTCTTGAAAGCATAGGCTTACTGAGGCTTTAGTGGATCCGTACTGCCTCCTCAAATAAATGAGAAAAGAAAAATTTTCAAACAAAACAATCTTTTTTGTTTTTTTTTTTTTTGTATGTCGACAAATTTCGAAGGCTACTTCTTCCAAACCCTCCTTAGCATAAGATGAGAAAATATAAATACATGGAAACGTGTGCTGGTCGTTAACCCTTAACTGACCGACTGTTGAGCTTGAGTCTTCTCTCAGAGTGAGACGGATCTCTAGGCCACAGTCCACCTCATTCAAGTACAGATTTTAGAGTTCTGGCATCTTTGAGATATTTCTCAAGAATTTTAAAGTCTTAAGATTACGCAAAATGTCATTCACTGATAAAAGTGTGAATTAATATCTAATAATGCTCACATAACTTCGAAGAGTTTGAGCTTGTGTGGCATTCGAACCTCGTACTACTTTGCTAGGCCAAAAATACCACGAGGATATCACTGCAAGAAGTTATTGCAAATGGTGACGGGTTATGGAGCTTAATTACACTAATCAAGCATTAAATGATCGCCAAGATACACGAATGACCCTTGTACTATTTGCACGATAATAGGTACACGCGGAAATCTGTTTAAATGAGAATGAGTCGTTAAATAGTTACCTATACTTGTTAAACTTACGTAAATGCATAAGTGAACATCATTTATGATTCATATTTTTTTATTTGATTAACATACGAGCGTGCAGTTCATTTACCATAGTATTTAATAGTTATAAAATAAAGAGTATATTAATGTAGATAAATAATTTGTATGCTTATTATGGAGACAAAAATCTTATGACAGTTTATATGTTAAATAACTATTATTTTTTGATTGCCTTTGTTTTATCCTCAAAGGATCTTTATCTTGTCGTTGCCGGAAGTTATTGTGTATTCATAATAAGGTTTTGTAAAGTTACTGACAATATTACCATGGGAACGATTGGTCGTCCCATGTACAAACCTACATGAAAATACTATTTATTAACCAAATCTGATAAAAAACCATATAATATAATGTAATATATAAGTACAATAGACTTAGATAAAATACAAAGAATGGGCAAATTTCTATAGTATCCTTAGTAAATGTTACAAAATACGCAAACGTATTATAATAACAGTAAATTAATAATTAAATGCATATAACACAATAAAAACAATAACTCAATAAAAATTAAATGGTTAGATTATTTGTTTAACAGTGTTATCTTAATAAAGTCTTCTTTTTCAGTTTTAATTACAACATTATGCCATCAAACGACTGGAGGCAGTTGGAAGAATTTAGAAAGAAAATTTGTTCATGACACTCATGGGGGCGGATGGGATGAAAATCGCGTAATTTTCCCCGACACAAGGGAGGATTCTTCAGAGGAGGAGTCTACGAAAAGGTTGTAATAATGATAATAAAACGTTTATACATATATTTTACATTTAAATTATTCCACATAATCACGAAGTTACCATGAAATGGTGGAAAAAGTTAAGGTTTTTTAATCGTTCATCTTGTTTCTGAACTAATAATTAATGGCCTTCGACACTTCCTGAGGAGAGAAATATTTAAGTAGACGCTGGCAAAAAGGAGTGTAATCACTCTATAGGCATACATATACATATGTGTTACATCTATTTATCAATCTATCGGTATATCTGATGATTTCATATCATTTCGGAGAGTTATTACAGTGAGACATTTTTCCATATAAAATGTATGGGTGCAGATCTCATTTTTACACATACACTCGTATCTGATCTTCTTTTTTGTGATCCAATATACATCTTAATTACAAATATTTGCGATTTAATGACACATATATGACATAATATTCGTACGTTATCATTATGATATCATAAATGTATCAAAGTTTATCTAATAAAATGCGTTTAATGTTAAATGAGTAACATAATTACTTATAATGTTACCACTTGAAGGAAAATATCAACTATTATCACATATCAACTAAACAACTTATTAATCATAAAATGGACCTCCCCGGTAATTTGCTGAGCTTAAGAAATTGAATATTTTATTGCTTTTACGATGTAATTAAATTATCTCAGATAAAACTGTATTTGTATATGGTTTCATTGTAATTTATCTTGTGCTGAAATATAATGTACAAGTATGTTACGTTATACGTATAAGTAGTGCTGAAAATTTCATTTGCGACATGATATTAATATGACTTTCATATTATTTTGAAGTGATGAAATGAAAATATATATATATGTATTATATAAATATTGGAGAAAGAAATAATTTTAAGGATTGAAGGCAAGTAACAAAAATATCAGTATTTTTTCAGAAATTTTGTCGGACAATGAGTCCGTGTGTTAAATCGTATCAAACCAAATCTATAAAATTTTATGTAATTAACGTGTTTGCGTATTATATTTATTATTACAGTTTATGGCATTTATGGCATGTAGCCTAAACCTCTGGGCAAATCTTTTTACAAATAATTTCTGCAGTCTTATTAAGCATTAATAATTTTTGAAGCATTTCCGTGTTAACATTGTTAATAGATACCGCAAAACTATTAACTGAAATGACACTGTTACCTTGCGCATCTGTTCGTCCTTTTGGCATCATATGGAATTCCCGATGATGCATACCACTAGGTTTATTGGAAAACCCGGCTAAGGCCAACGAACAGTTAACATCTACAAACTGTGGTTAATTTTATTGCTAACAATTCACATTCAATTGTAAGATGAATTAGAATTGGTAATTAATAAATTGTAATATCGTAATATCTATTGACGTATGCCACATGCTGGATGCTTCGGTCACGATTTTTTTATCTGATTAAAATAGCAAACGATCAGTTACTGCCGCCCATGGACATCTGTAAGCAATTTCATATAGATTAGGGATTCTATCTAAAGCTGATCACAGCGTTGCTACTCCTGAGGACTAAGATGGTCGCCTCATACATAAGTGAACCGGCAACCACTCCAGCGAAACGCTGAAACTGCTTCACGCTAGAAATAAGTGTGGCGGTGGTACCTTCCCCGTCAAACTACACTTGGCTCTACTACCTGGCTGAACGTAAACCTTTACAAACTTTTTAATTATTCACACAATTCCTAAACTTTACCTAAGGTAAAATTTGACCACAGTCTGAATGTAGTAGAAATCTGTGGTGCGACTCCGGAAGCACCACTAATAACAGCAGAGTTATGTAAAGTTCCAACTTAGACCTCAATCGCAACGCATCTGTTGTTAACCCCAGGTAAAATCTTATCTGGGGTTGACTACAGATGTCTATGGGCGACAGTGGCCACTTACCTCAGGTGGACTACATGGTTGTTTGCTATTTCTATATTATACAAAAGAAAAAAATCATCACATCACTTCAATCATTCACTTTTGTGAACTCATTTCTGTCCATCACTAGGCACAAGTCTCCTCTTATAGTGTTACGTGCTTATCCATAATACACCACCACATTTCTAAATCGGTTTATAAATGTTAAACAACGAAGTTTAAACCTGGACAGACTAGTAATCAAAATAAAAAGAGGTCTATTTGTCTTATGTAATGTACGGGAGGGCTAAAATATCATTTATTTTGAAATAGAGATCGACTTTTTAATTTATTTTAAATTTCTTAATTTTTTATTTTCAAATAAGATGTAATAGAAAAACTCTTATTTGTTTAAGGCTCTGTCAACATTCAAAGCTTGATTTGTCATTTGTCTTACGTATGTCATACATATTTTATACCTTCATCATTATTTTCGTGACGAGAATGTCAGATTAGTCATTCACATTATAAAGCTAATTAGTATAATAAGTGCCTTATTACCAAATCGTGACAGGTTCGGGTAATTTTTTGATATTGTTTTTTTGATTCAATTTAGTTCACAAGATTGATAAATAGTGTCAATAAATTCAATAGGTCAGAGTAATATTTTTATTTCATTTCAAATGTTTGCAATGATTAGAGTATTTAGCTTCTTAAATACGATAAAATATATATAAATGATTAATTTATCGTTTCTGCTAAGATAATTACATAAAGATAATGTTTAATGATAGGTTTGGGACATAACTATGCATATGATAATAACAAGAGGTTACATCTTAGAACTATTAATAGTGATGTTACAACTACTTCTAACGTAAAGGCATTTACGTAGATTAGATTTATTATACATGGAATCGTGTATAAAGTTTTACTTACATTTAATAAAAATGTAAAACATCTTTCATACGTAAGTTCAGTATTTAAATATATATAGCGGTAGACAGCGATTTTTGATTTATGTTTAAATTGATCTTCTAAACCTGACAAGTCGACCTGGGTAAAAAAAGTAGAAAAAAGTAAACATTGAGGAAAAAGAAAACGAAAATATATAGAAACTACACAATATGGCACTTTTAATTTTAATTCATGCCAAATATCCTATTCTATATATAGGTATTAGTTTCGCGTCATAGTCCTTCAAATTATACCAAAACCATGTACACACCAATAAGAAACAGGTATGGTTTTAGTTTAGCAACATTGCTGTTTAAATTACATTGACAACGCACAGCCTGAACCAGTGGATCTAGGCGGACGATCCTTTGATAAAAAACTGTATTGGTATTTTGGATGGTGGTAAGGTACAAACGAGTGTATTTCGCACAGGGAGGTACCACCTCTACAACTATTTCTAGCGTGAAGCAGTTCCTGTGTTCTACTGTACCGGCTCACTTCAAATGAGGTGATGATCTTAGTCCTCGGGAGAGGCCACGCATTTGTGATTGACTAATAGAAAACCCTGTTCTGTATGAAGTTTCTTACAGATGTCCATGGGCGGCAGTGGCCATTGCCATCTGATGGACTGCATATTCGTTTGCTACTTCAATCATATAAGAAAGACATATGAATGAATAAAGGATTTTTGAAAATTCATAATACTGGCTTAGGAGGCTTAAATATGAAATGATAATTTGATCACTTTATTAAAAGTGCTAAAATTATTGACTGACAGACACCTTAAACAGATGGGTTTACGTTCTTAGACAGAAGTTCGTCCTCTAAAACTACTAAATAAGGGATAAAATCTTTTACCTAATAAGTAATTTGTGATACAGTTGGCGACCAACATTCAAACCTAGAGATGAATTTTCAAAACAACAGTGCATGAACAATTGCCCAACCTCTCGGGAGTACGATCCAGTTTGCGGTACGAATGGCATCACGTATCAAAATATGAAACACTTGCAGTGCGCCATGGCATGTGGATTTGGTAAGCTTTTTTTGAGCTACGATTGCTATATTGCTATATTACGAATATGTGATTGCCATACTTTTTTAAAGCCCTAACCGGCATATTCAATTTTTGGCGCCCTGTTAATCTTATGTTATCTAAACTATTGTAACCCAAAAATTGACTAAATAAAGATATTATTATCATTATTTTGCTTTATGGGTAACCTTACCCTAGGCCAGGGGTGGCGAACCTTTATGTATTAACGTGCCATTTTAGAGAAATATTTAATGAGGCCATAGGCGTGCGGTCAAATAATATTGATTTCAAGATCACATATCTACGATGCTCCCGAAACTTCCTAAAAGTATTGACGGCCAAAAATAAAAAGATCGCCAAATCTTTTAACACTTTGGCACTTCAGATAGATGAAGACATGGCGAGCCCAAAATATTATTTCTCGTACCATTGGTTAACCATCTACGCCGTAGGCTTACACCAGGATCAATAAAACATTCGTTTCAGGCGTCTTGTCAAAATTGCTGGATTTTGTTACAATTTTTACTAAAACGTGGCGTTATAAGACCTGATCCATACATTTGTTTTCAACGCTCAACATCAGGGTTACAGCTGAAATCGAATGATGTTTGAAACGAATAGTTCATGGCCCTCGATTCAAGTTTTAGGAAGCTTCCTTCTGGTAGATTCTACTAAGAGACTTTGGAAGAAACTTCTTTAGAATCGTTGTAATTTGAAACTTGGTGAAACGAATGCGCTCCGAAAGCAAATAGATGGCGCTGTACCCCTTTCTGAATCACGTTAATGATGTTACTTCGTAGCTTGTAAAAGAGCTAAGTTTGGTATATGCGAAATAAGATGTCTCAATATGGGCTGCACTGATTAGGTACTTAACCGATTTTAGAAAAAGCATAAGTCTTAAGACCATAATGATCAGAAATATTCTGCCGTCTGTAAATTGCACATACTCACTTTTATTTTCTCCGATTACGTTTAGTTTACGTTTTAGAGGGCAAACACCTTTTTTCCTTTTACCTATTTTAGCGAATAACTTAAGCTGTCGCTATGCTTTTTGGTATGTATACGACATCCTTAACATCTTTGGTTCAAATGTCAAAGGTTGCCCATACCTGGCATGTATATAACCCTCTTATTTCAATCATTTCTTTGTGTCTGTTTTTTGCACAAGCTTTTTTAACCGAATGTCGACCGAGGTTGACTTTTTTACAATGTAATACCTAAGCGGTTTTCTTGGTACTAATCATGTTTTCATAACATGGATTGTGGTTAGAATACTTTAGGTTTCTATTCATTAGCAAAAAGAAACATTGCACTCGGTATAGAGGCTTTTATCTTCCTGGAAATAGTACTTCCAGATGTCCTATTATGAACAACTGCGGTAACTTTTTTGGTGCTTGATACTTTTTGGTACTATTCTGCTACATGTTTATTATTATAAGAATGATTTAACTTAATCGTATTTACAGCTGTCGACCTTCACCGACCAGCACCGTGTGTGTCCGAAGTTACTACCAGCTCTCCAAGCAGTACGACCGTGAGAAATGTTAATGAGGAATGGTGTATGAAGTCATGTCCAACAACACCTGAATATAATCCTGTCTGTGGCACCAACCAGATCACATATCATAATATGGGCAAGTTAGAATGCGCGAAATACTGCGGTGTTGGTAAGTCTCATTTATAAGATTTTTTATTGTGAAACATTTATAAACGCACATAAATTTGACTTGCGTGGCGATCCCCTCACCGACTTTATTTTCGCGCCATCTGTTACCTATGCAATGTCGGAACTATTAACTATCGAACAAAAATAGTCGTACTGCAGTGTGAGTTCGACTTAGCCGGTCGTACCTCTTGAGTCAAACTATGAAGTCCTACTTCATTTAAAATTTACTTTTGAATAATTTAAAATGAACTGTTCAGATGTTAATAACTTCAACGGTAACAATCTTTCCTGTTACAAATAAAAAATGTGATTCCAAAAGGTTATGTACGCATCTAAATTAGCATTGTTCGAGTTTGCGAAATACTGATTTGCAAAAATTGAGGATATAACATAAATGTGGTAAATTGATAAGGATAAAATCATAGCCGTTCGCATCTGCCACTTATAGGTTAATAGACTACACATACCATTAAGCAAATTATACATAGCACTTAAGCATACATGTACCTTTAATCACTATATTTTTTGTGTATCCAATTTGTAATATGCACATAACTTTTAAGTATTTTAACTTGTAGCGCTAAGATTCAAAGTTGAATCGAACTCGTAATCAGACCAACATAGGTAGGGAATAGCTGAAATTTTAACTTTTGTTTATAAAATCGAAGTATCATGCAGCCCATCTGATGATAAGTGGTCACTGCCGCCTATGGACTCCTGTAACTACCGTTATAT
>DWLI01002961.1:0-12395 GCA_018249915.1 Cecropterus dorantes dorantes
TCTAAATTCATCATTCAGATGTCTGTCTGGCCGGGAATCGAACCCGGAACCCACTGCGCATCAGACCGGTATAGTGACCGCTCCACCACGCGGGTCGTCAAACCTACTGCTGCTGTCCTACTGCTAGAAATTGGTTTTATGTACCATATAAGTAGTGGCTGTGGTGACCTCAGATAATAATGTAATCTTAACAGGGTTGATTATTGACCATGGCCGGCAGTTGCTAAAGTTGATGTTATCAATTGAGGTGTATGCTCGTTTCAGGACGGTTCAGAACAGGCGAGTAAGTTAATAGAACTAACTCCCCTGTTGTCCTGATGTCGTCCAAAAAAGATCGTTTAGAGGCAGAAATTAAACACAAATTTTGTAATAATAGTGAATATTTGTCTACTATATATTCGTATTTTCTATACCGCTAAACCTTTTTGTATCATAAACATCAGTATACGTAATAACGAACGACAGCAGAGATGTTTTCTGGTTTATTTTGGTTGAGATGAATATAGGAAAGATAAAAGAGGCTGGAGGCCAACCTGTAGTACCTATCCTATCTGAACTGGGTCTCTACCAAACGGATGAAAAGCTTTTTAAATCAAAAAAAAAAATACTACACTTGAAAACCATTTTAAAAGACACAGATTGCATACTGTCTATATTTCAGATATATTTACACAACACTGTAAACATGGGCGCTTGGCAAACATATTGCGTTATTTTATGATTTTCTCAGCGTTGTTAGCGTTACCAACAAGTCGTCAATTGAAATTTACATCGTAAAATTTAAAGCTCCGTCAATTGCAACATACACTACACATTGTACCAATATATTCATAAATAATTCGAATTTATTGCGCATTTCTGTGATTTTCAAATCAGAATTTCCAGATAAAAATATATACTTGACGAATAACACACGCTTCCCTCTGGAAAGTCGATTAATAAGCTTTTTCCTTCTGCAAAATTGTGCATACCAAAGTCGTACCGTGGCAGAAAAATATTTCTCTGTAAAATGTAATTTACATATTCGGAGTATATGAAAATATTATTTTGTCTGTTTCGGCATATGTATGCCCCGTTTAACGTTCGTAGATATACACAAACCAAAGCAACACTGAGATTATTAAAAATTAAAAATAAAACTCACATGTGCGACACAAATTAAAGACGTCATTTAAATCTCTGTCTAGTCGGGTATCAAAGTTGGGACTCGTCTAAAAGTCAGACATGCATAGTAATTCTTCGCTACAAAGATCTACACGTCAGACCAGCATACCTTGCTACGAAGATCTTCAAAGTAGTAAATTTAAACGCTGTATATACTTTTAACATTATTTAGGAAAAAAGCACGCAATATGTTACTTTAGATGTTGTCACTTCTACAAACTTCTTTATCTTATATCTTTACTACAAAGTTCCGTCAAGAAGTTTATCCGTCATACCATAAATTAAATAGATATTACATTTTTGTTTTCTTACTAATAGACTTAGTTAAAAAATAAAAAAGATTTAGTCTCTTTTTTTTATTTTTTCCCTAATCTTGCTGGTTGCAAGGTAAATTTGTTTTTTTTTTTTATTAATAATAATAAATAATAAAAAAATAGCTATTTAATCACATATTTAGTTAAAAAACTAAAAATATTTAGTAAGTAAGAGTTTTTTTTTTATTTTTTTACTAAAACTCTTAAGATCGCGATAGATAGACATTTGTCACTTTTGCAAAGCCGTTTGTCCTGCCCTTGAGACTAATAATTAAACAGAGAAATTGACGAACACCAATTCTTTGGATATGATGTTTTTTTAGATAACATACAAACTTTGGCTTTATTCGTGTATAATAAGGCTTGAGCAGTCGAATCTCTTGGATAAATAATCTAAGAACCGTTCATAACGGCGATGGGAGATAGCGGAGGCCGGCGTGGGAACTGGCATTTATGCGGAGATTCTCTTGAATATTTCATGAAATACCACTTTTATACCATCGCCTATTGTGATTGTAATGGTTGATGCAAATGTAGTATTAGTAGCAAATGGTACAGTCTGAAATGTGGACTTTACTTAAATTGAACCCTGAGATTAATGAGATTTGTTTTCTCTCGGAGAACTATTAGAATTATTTTTATTTTGAATAACATTTTCCACTTTTAATTGTTTACTGGTGTCGATTGACATTTATGTTTTACTAATATAAATACGAAAGTTTGTGAGGTTGTATGTGTGTTTGTTACTCTTTTACGCAAAAACTACTGGCCGGATTTCCCTTAAATTTAGCAAACTAACAGTTTATAGCCTATAGTAAGAATACTCATTATCGTTGTAAATTTGACTGAATTGGGCGGACACGCAGGAATACGTTAGTGTAATATAAATCTGAACAAGCTTGAACAGGACTTAAGTGCTGCCTAAGGTCGGAGAAACATCAGGTATAAATCTTTACCTCTACTGGATTATTCAAATCAGAATACTGTAGGTATAATGAATACGTATGTAGATATACTCATATGTATACAACTTTTCTGCAAAAGCAGAAATAAGTCCGAGAATAGAGCCACCATGATGGAACTACGTAGTCATTTCGCCTTTAAAAAAATTTATATATAACTAGATAATATATATGAGCAGTAATTTAAAAGTATATATTAAATATAGTGAAGAGAATCTAATGAGTTATATCGTATTTGTGTAATCAAATAATATTTATTCCGCCAATCGAAATAACGTGTTATCCGTTTGAAAGTGTAAAAATTTGTAACGCATAGTTATTTTATTAATAATAAATTGCTAGTGTCATCTGTTCTTTTAGTTAATTTACGATTTATATCTTTTAATTGTTGTGCTAATTCCACCTTAGTGTTTTCGTGTTGATTGTACCGACATATCTGATTGTATTTTCCAAATCTTTCGTACGACACATAATAATTCAGAAATATAATTTACTTACGCGCTAATATAAATAAAATAAATGATGGTAAAATAACGTGATAATTACTTATATAGATAAAATATAATATTAAGTAAATAGTTTATTATTGTTTTTAAATGACTAGTAAATATGGTCAGGAGTGAATTAGTGAAAAGAAAATGCCTTACTTTTATAGAACTCAATATTTATTTCTTTGAAATGTATTAGATATTTAAAAAACGGTTGCTTTACACAGACCTGATTTAATCCTATTCGAGCGATGTCTAAAATTAAGATATCACAGTAAACTTAGGTGCTACGCTACACTATGGTACTTTACGAAAGATTTAACATAAATGCAAAACCGATGCGGAAGACGTTGAAGTGAGGATACAAAATAACATTAACTCGTTAAAAACAAAAACCTTATTTTATTAAATTAAAAACAAAACTTCAACAAGCAAGCGCTCATGCAATTAACACATCGGTTCTAGGAACGTTAACGGTATCGAACAACGAACGAATATAGTTATCAGTTATCACACATGTCACAGTCCTGATGGAGAGCAGACGAGAGATCATTGGAGACGTGGTGAGGTTTGGTCACCAGGGCCGCCACATCGACTGGGCGGAGTCTGTTTCGGAGGCGGGGCTGTGCGGCGGAGAAGGCGGGGCGTACGCTCTTTTCGAGCCGATCGCCTCGCCTTCCAAAGGAGTCTCCGCAGGCCTCTTCATCCCTCGTTCCACTAAGGTGGACCTCGGCATCGCCTGAGGCTGAACTGGATGAGGAACTGGCGCTATGGGCTGCAGAGGCGTCGGCCTCGCAACACCACCAGCTATGGGCTGAGGCTGGACGACTTGGGTATTTTCCAACCTTCGAATGCAATTACTCAAGTGTTGCAGTAACCGGGCTCCCGCCTGAGGGTCTACTGGACCCTGGCGCTGCATCGCGTTCGCAGCGAGTGTTGCGTTCGCGATAAACTGTGACACTTCAGTAGCACACTGGGTAAAGCCGGCGCGGAATCGCTCGGCATACGACATTTCAGGTTTCAGCACTAACTGTCCCCGTCGCTTCAGGCTGTGGAGGTGGCGGACGGTGAGTTCCAAGATGTCAGCTTTTTCTAGCTTGGAGACGTTCTCGCCTTCCGCTTGGAGAGCGGTGACCATGAGGTCCTTCAGTTCGTCCAAGCATCTGTTGATGCGGGCTCGTCGTTTCCTCTCCAGCATTGGTTTCATGACTTTTCTGTACTGGTATGTCCGGGAGACGGGTTCCTCGTCGGGGCAGTGCGCCGGCGGATGGAAAGCCCCGTGCGGTGGGGACATGGTTCTCGCGGGTAGGATCATTGGTGTTGCGCTCGCGACGGTCTGTAAGCGAATGGCGCGCGCGCCGCCCGCCGCGCTACTTTTATGCGCCCTACACCGATTGTGGCAAAACGCCCGTGATAAAAATAGGGGTGCCACTGCCTCTGAAGTTATGACGAACTTTGATTTAATGATATATTTCAAAATGTAACTAAATTGTGATTTTATTATTATTTGTTTACCAATGCAATAACACTTATTTTTAATAAATATATTTTATGTAGATACGTGTTTAGTATTTATCTTATTTCTCATATTTTGTAAATCACAAAATAAAATAAATCTTTTCACTATTTATTACGTTAAAAATGTAAATGGGAACATATATTTATAAGCCGTTTGAATAATGTAGAGCCAGATAAATCCCGAAAGAATTCAAACAAATATAGGTAGTTTTTCTCAAACATATGTTATTTCTACATCAAACATTTTAATTTCAATGATACTACGAAATAATAAAATTATTCGATACGCATGTATGTATTTGCATGATGTGAATAATTTAATCATTTATTATTTCAACTCCGTCTTAATATTTTGTTTTACAAACTGCCAAATTATAATACCATGTAAATAATACTTGAATACATTTGCTTAAAATATATATTATTCCTTATGTATAAGAAGGCAATAAATTAAATTAATGCTTTATTGAGATAAAGATTTACCTAATCACGCGATTATTATAATTGTGTCCATAATAATCGAAGCCTACACTTTTTCCCACCAATATTATCTGACCGTGTAATATATTACTCATTATCATTTTTTTTTTTGTAGATTTTTTTTGTTTTTAGGCAATTTCCTATTGCTGATGATCTCAGGCATATAGTACTTACTTTTATTTCTAATTAACTTGTAGTATATCTTTTTTTATTATTATAGTATATCCTATTGCTGATCAGTCACGTGGTAAATACTTTGTTTTCTAATGTTCCAAATTATTTTTCTGTTTAGCAGCTGTAAGTCAGCTGATCACACCTGGCCAGCACGTTCCCACGACCCCAAGTCGCGAAACCCTCGCTCGTTCTTACGAATCTTACTTTTATAGAACTCTATATTTATTTCTTTCTCCCCTCGCACAAGAACCCTCGCGTAAGATATGAACAATGATGTCACGGGATAAGAACGGACCTGTGGCGGCTCATTAAATCACTGTCATCGTGTTTAAATACAGGGAACGTAATGTATAGGTAGATGTTGAATAGTGCTTTTGGTAGTACCTACTTATTGGTATTACTTAAACTGGTGGTATTATTTAATAACGCCCACACGCTCTTTTATTTAATTCTATTTTTTTTTTAAATAGCCGCTACCATAGGAAATTTGGATAATTGAAACAAACTTATTTAGGTATATTATTGTACAAATATTTTCTGTCTGTATATTTATTCACCTATTCGAAATGGAAATATATTTTATTGATCCAGGATAAACTCTTTTATTGATCAAGAATAAAAGTTTTATTATATGCAGTAGGTACTTATAAAAAAGGTAATTAAAAAATAATAATTAATCATACGTACAAAGCGTGTGACAGCCCTGCGAAGGCGGCGCAAGCACAGGTCTACGCGACACGCCGCGTTATCGCTCGGCGGTCGTACACAGACGGCGAATAGAAATTGCTGTAGCGACTTTTTACAGCCTGGGCGTGTAGTTATCAGCGCACTTAGAAAACTAGCTTTGAAGAAATTTATTTTATACTAACCTAAATATTTTATATATCGGACTGAAATCTATGCTTCAACTGTCGTCGCGCCACGTCGCATAATAAAATGTAAGTGAATTATTGCACTTTAAAACATATTGTATCGCGTTCAGTGCACGAAATACAAACGATTCCTTCACAACTCTCGCACAATCCATCAACGTCACCGCTAATATCTCTTTGACAGTTCGGTAATCTCGCGTCGAATAACAACTTAATCTTAATTAGTCATCCAAAACAATAACATTCGCCATATCGGTTTGCAAAGGTGTGAGTCGTTCCCAGCACCGCTAGTCGACTCGACACCGACCTATTGTGCGGTCGAAACTGGCGTGACGCTACTTACTCCAATTCTGTCTCGCCAACCAGACGACAGAACGTCTTAAGTGTCAGTGCGGCCTTTCTTATTGAGCGGAAAGTAACGCTTCTTAAACCCGCACGGCGCTTACGACGTATAGGTAGCGATGATAAATATTAGCGGGGAAGAAGACGGTCGCAAGCGACGGTCATTCTCCTAACAGATCGGACGTTTTTCTTTGGAAGGCGGCGTCGTGGGAAAGCCCGTGCCGCGCGCGTTCCCACACACTCGCCCGGCACAAGCCAACCGATAAATTATCATAATTCCATTGTGAGTGAGACGGTACTAAGAAATTTTATACTTCATCAATCGCCGCGTTGAATACATTAGCGCGTGGACGATGCTTTGTTGACGAATGACGCAAGGAGCTGATTCGGACCCACCACTTGCTTTATTTTTTCTATCACGTACCTATTTATGACGGCGACCGTAAATTCCGGGCAATACGACCCTATAAGCTGTTACGAGCCCTAATGATATATTTTTTCTGAGTACCACATGGATTACGCTGATATATTCTTATTATAAACAACCAAGTTTAAGGCTTCATTTAGCTAAGAAGATCTACGGTGTAGTAACTGCTCCAGTGGCAAAACTTGTAGCTGGCGCCAAGCCGGATTTGTTAAGTCGTTACACATAAATGTACCTATTTGAATGAACGATTCTCGAATACGCGTTTCAATTACCGATAAAATTGATGTAATATTAAATGATCGCAATTATATGTAAACGGTACTAAATAAAATGCAAATACCTCACTGAAATAGCGTTTTCATCTTAATTAACAAACAATCCACAAACAAAACTTAAATTAAAACATAATTTATAATTTTAATATGTTACGGGTACGCACCATATGTGGTTTTGAAATTTCTTTTTGCCGATATTTCGACCCTGTTACATGGATCGTGGTCACGGCGAAATTTCAAAACCACATATCGTGAGTACTCGTATTTTTAGTCGATTATCGAATAATAGTTTAAAATCATATAATTTATCATGTCTTAAAATACAGCGTCAATGTAGCTGATTATTAGTTAATTATATCATAATAATAAATTTATAACCGATAGATAACGGAGAAATAAACTCATAAACATCATTTTCCTCATAGATCAGGAAAAAAGGCTTACCGAAAATTAGCATTGCAAGGGATTTTTTTTAAAGGTCAATTTTATATACACTTCAAGTTGTGTTATTAAAATAATATAGAAACGCAGTACAGATAAGCATGGGCGTAGCTGTAGCATGTAGGTAACAAAATTGCTTGGTATGACGGATGGGGACTAAAAATACTGTCGGCAAAAAAAACGGTTATGTTTTTTTGCCGACAGTCTCATGTTTGTTTTTTTGTTTCTTTCAAGAGAAGAGAAGAGAGAAAGGGAGAATATCATATCTTTTCGAAGTTAAATATAGTTGAGCTTAGAATATAAATACATGTAGTTAAGTTTTAAGTTTCAGGCGTATTTTTCAGCGATAGCACTAGGTTACTGATATTGTCTACTCTCGCCTTACTTGATTAGGTATTACTTTATAAATGGATGGCAGTCGCCACTGAATAGTACCTACCTATTTAGTATTACACTTTACCCGTAATAATTCCATGCAACCTTGATTATCCAACATCCGCCTTCTTGTCTCTCAGTAACATTATGGGTACAATGGACCCGCTACAGAATCCGTAAACGGTCACCGTCTATGCTAAGTGATCAGAATAAACAAATACTTGATTAATTTAAACGTAAAAAGTCTGGCTATTATAAATTGTCGTGAAACTTTATTTTAGCGGGAAATAATTTTTGTGTCTTTTTTCGGTGTTTAATTTTTTTCATTGCAGTAAACTTGGATTTATAAATTTGTGTTTATTTTTATATAAAATGTATTATTTTGTAAGAAAGTACTAAAATATTACATCTTTCGTATGTAAATATATTTTTCAATTATTTATTACTCATATATTTGTAGGTCTTCACGATAGAAATAGGTGTTACAGTGGTACCAATATCGATGGAAATATACCTATTTTAGCACCTGGAAATATTGCTTATAACCTCATTAAAAAATGAATGTTTAATATTTTAATGTGTATAGAAAAACATTAAAATACCGCACTGTCATAACGCCACAGCATATTTTCCAATGTTAAATGATGATTATAAATTATAATAATCATTAACGGATAAAATTATTTCAAGAGCAGTCATCATGATAATCATAATGATATTATAAAAAACGGGCGAGTCAACGCGCTATCACCTCTAATCTATTTTAGTCTTATGTGACACAATATTTTCAATCAGCTATTATTGATTGTAACTGATATTATATTTTCCGGTTCAAATTACTACCCGTACGTAGATTTATACTAAAATTATAAAGCAGTAGAGTTTGGTTGAAAAAAAAATATCAGCATAAAAGTACTTTGATTTGTGTGATAAAATACAATATTCATTTATTGCGCTATCGTACACAAACATGGAAATTTTTATTATATCACGCTGTAACACAAACACACACGCACATTCACGCAAGTGCCCTGCGCCGTCTTACGAATTTCCAATCAGGATCACGTGATCCTGCCGCGAGCTTAACATTTACAAAAAGTGCACAACGCCGCTGAAAGAAGTCTTCACTTCAAAAATTAAGATACGGACTTTAAATACATATATTTCAATCCTGTAAATTGAATTCAGGGTCTTTGGTTTCACGCCACTTCAAATACGCAGACCAACAGGTAGAAAAAAAAAACTAAAAATTATACAAATTTATATCATGATCCATCTTAAGTACCGCGAACATTTTTTTTTAAATGCAATGTACTGACACAGGTAACTTTAATTTTTAATATACGTAATTTTGTTTTACGATTTACATTTTTACCCACATTTGTTCCTGTATCTCAAAATTCTTACCGCTACCACGAAAACTGTGCATATCAAGTAACAATTTCCAGTAACTGGACTTAAAATATTTGTGTTACCTAGCACCGGGAGTATTGAACTCGAAAACTGACGTATTTATTGACTCAGTACAATATCAAGGCATAATCTTTTTAAAATCAACATGAAACTTTAATATTTACTTTAAACACTTGATATAAAAAATATCGAGCTAGGTGTAGGAATGGGTAAACAGGTTGCTACACCGTAATAGATACCAAAAAATGATATTTTAAAACGTAGTAGCGACACCTGGGCACAAATTTGAGTCTTATCGTTCGTAAACAGTAAATTAATGATAAAATCATATTGGATCACATGAACGATTCTTTTAAGGGTCGTTTACAAGAGTAATTGAGTGAGTACAAAATAATATTTTGTGTGAACCCGCTGTGTTTGAGAATGAAAGATGTGAGTGTGATAATGAGGCGTTCCAACTTAGTTTCCAAAAGTACGAGATACTTAACACACAAGGCACCTTGTGTATCAAGTGTCTACGTCACGTCATCAGGATTGATGACGGTGATAAATGAGGAATTTGTATATAAAAACCCCTATTAGGGAAGGTCTATGTCCAGCAGTGGACATCAAAGTACTGATGAATAGACGGATGATAAATTTAATTTCATACTTATTGTCGTTTCAAAGTGCCCTCGTTATAACTTTTCTAAAATTCACTTGTAATTCTTATCTTGAGATTATAGACCTAACAGTTTCAGACAATGCGTAGCGGCATTTTAAAGGATCACACCTCTCGGTAATTGCAAAAACTAACGGCATGTTTCAAATAAAGCTTATTGTACTCGTAAATAAAAAAGTTTGTACTTGTGTAGGTTCTGCAACTTTATGACCGGATCATAAACTGTTGCTTAACACTGTGCATAAAATACTCAACAAATTAGTTTACTGGCGAGATACTTATTACAACACAATGTTTTAATGGCGAAGGGATCGCATAATGAGTACAAAACAGCTTGGGTTTACGATTGCCATAAAAAGGGTACAAAAATAAAGGATGGTCAATGTAAATATTATTAAAATGGTTTACTTCATATAATCTTTGAATGAACAGGCTTTAAATTTATAATCTTTTTTATGAAGTAGATTCTACTTGATCTGAATATTCGCACAATATAATGATGAAACAGTGAATTGTTATGACAGATAATTTCAAATTATTTTATATTACAAAATTCATTGATAATATTTGTAAGTACAAAATGTTTGCCAGTGGCTTTTTGATTATATGTATCTTTAATAATCAATCTTATAGCGATCCTTGTAACAAGTGTATCAAGCATATACTTGCAGGATTAAATACGATTTTTCTCCCAAGGGGTTCCTAGACGTTTCTATGACATAGGACTCTTCAAAATAGGTTCATCAACACCTCTTGAAAGCTGGCGATGTGCAGGTTATTTCTCTAGAATTTTAGTGTCCATTGCCGGCGGTCTAGCGTTGAAAAATACCTATAAAATCTGACAAATAAGTATCTATTATAGCTAATCATTGCCGTAAGATATTCCAACGCTTTAGCGAGATTAATAAGCGGATGTTGTTACTTAAATCTTTAAAGATTAAGTTTTATATGTCACGGCATTTATTATTATAATATTTTATCACGCAGATCCGTCTCGTGGTCATTGACGAATTAGAGATATCTTTTGTGACCTTGTCACGACCATCAACTCAGGCTTAATAGGAATACACAGCTAGCTTTGGTCCTAGTCTCAGCCAGATATGTGCTGAATTTAGGCATTTTAAAAATACTTTTTACCTGAAATATATTATGCTCTGATTTTTTTTTCAATGTCGATATCATTAAAACTTTTCAGGACTATTATTACTGTTTTTTTTTAAATACTATAGTTTAAAGTATCGCATTGTTAATTTTATGCCACAGCTCGTCATAAACCGATTATTATGTAAGTGCGTATTTGTACACGTCACATATGTTTGATTTTTTTTTAAGAACTCTCAGGAATGTAGGTATTCCTATGATGTTCTCCTTCACCGTTTAGGCCAGAGATATAGATACTTCATCCATCCATCCATCCATCAGCCCTTTAAAGTCCACTGCTGGACATAGGCCTCCCCTAATCCCCTAATCTAATCCCCTAATATAGATACTTAATTGATATATATTTCTAATACGTAAATAATGTAGCAATTACACATATTTATATTTAATCCTGGTACATCTGTAATAAGCTCGCTCAGTCCAATCTACTTTAAGCCAGACACGTTGCTACTACATACACGTTGCTACATACACGTTGCTGAGGAATTATTTGGAATATCTCATTATTTAAGAGGGGCTCTTAAATAATTGCCACAAACTTCAAACTACATAATTGGCAGAAATTGGTGTGATAGTGGTTGCACCGTATTCCAATTACTAAGCTTAGTACCTTGCTAATTACATGACATGCAAGGCAAATCGCTTCGTAATAATTCCTCAACATAAAACGTAGGTGTGTAAAGAATACAAGTACAAGACCGAACTGTGAAGGTGACTCGTCAAGTAGGTGTAGTAGATACAGACGGCAACGTTCTCTAAACAGTGAATGTTTGCACAACTCGAGCCGGCCGGGCGTGGCGGTAGGCGTGCGCTCGTACAAACGACTACTATCATTATATTTGCGGAGCCGATACTGCAAACTTCAGCAAATATTGATAAGTGCAATCTTTTTTTTTTGCAACTTGGAAGTAACTCCTCGTGAGCTACTTCATGCAGTCCACTTAGTGGTTAGTAACTGCAGTTCTGTCAATCCCAGTACGATCAGAGTCTTACTTAGTTTTAGATGCGTTGCTAGCCCTGAGGACTAACTTAGAACGGCTCGGATAAGTAGTCTCCCTTACCACACCCTTCAGACCGGAAGACAGCAGCGCGTAATACAGCTATAATAAGGTAGATATAATCATTTGGTATATGTATGGGCAAGTAGAATTAATTTAACCGAAATTCAAAGAGACTAAGTTCAGCGTTTCTGGTACAGAATTAGCGCAGCATTCAATTAGGCAAGGTCGCCAGTATTTTGAGTTGAACCCACTGAGCTTCTTGCCGGATCTTCCCAGTTGAGGTCGTGTTCCGACCTGGTGGTAGTGTATGAAAAAATATTGTAATTG
>DWLI01002962.1:0-12394 GCA_018249915.1 Cecropterus dorantes dorantes
GAGACATTCTTATCCGAGGCATTCCAACCTAGTCCTCAGGAACAGTAACACATCAGTGGCCAACCTCTGGTAACAGTGATTAATATCATATAAGTCTGAGGTTGATTACAGATGTCCAGCAGGAGCCACTTAACATCAGATGGACTGCATGCTCATTTGTTACTTCAATATTATAAAAAAAAACCTTTATTCTGGTCAGATCTTGCTACTAACAGCCCAAGATATGGTCGCTCATCCTTAGGTAATCCATCATTATAGGTTAACAAGTAACTTACAATAGTACAATAAAAACAGCTAAATGGTTACACATGATGTATAGAAAATATTTTTTACCACATACTATAGTTTTGAATTATGTATGTTGGTAAAACATTTTAATCTCAAATAACATCATCTTAGTATACTTATATAAAAAGCTTTATAGCTTTAATTACTTCAATCCTTCATTAAGAATACATTTATCATAAATGTAACAATTTATAATTTAAATTGTATTTATTCCTGAAAACTCATTCATATTTTCCTTAATCCTATATAGAAACAATAACTCTTTGTAAAGGAAATAATGTACGATAAATAGGTCTTTGTTCTAATTTCGATACATTAATACAATATTAAAAATATTTTAACCTAGTTTGTTTTCGCGGCTCCGACCGCTTGGTTCATGTGCCACGGTTAAAAGGTATCCTCTGTGTTTTGTATGTCAAAATTCATGCAAATCCAATCGGTAGTTTATGCGTGAAAGAGTAACAAACACACATACATTCACACGAGCTTTCGCATTTAAAATAATAAATAAGATTACAAGTGAGTAATCTAAAACATATTTACCTTTGTTTGCTAATAGCCGCTTTTCAGCTATTATATGCTTTGTGTAATACACGAATACATACATTTATATTACGAAGGGGAGGTACAAAACTGAATAGCAAATGTGCTGCTATCGAATGTTTGTCAATGAGGGAGGGAGGCCATTATTTTGTTTATTTGATACTGACACACAAGTCATTCTTTAAAATTAATTGCTTTAACACTTGTCTTACTATAGATTGGATTAGGGATTAACTTGTATTAGTTAATTAATGTTGTTGATTTATTTAATTATTATTTTATCCATACACTAGGTGTGCTACGCGGTTTCAACCGCTACTAAATAAGAACTATACGTATAAAAAAAACATAGCGTGATGTTATATAGCCTATATAGCCTTTCTCAATAAATGGATTATTCAATACAAAAAGAATTTTTCGATTCGAACCAGTAGTTCCTGAGATTATCCTGGTGAACCAATCAAACTCTACTGCTTTATAATATTAGCATAGATTGTTATTCCTGAGAGGACAAAGTTGAGATGCCTTATATGAGTGTATCTTAACTACACTTCAAACCGGAACACCGTCATGCCAGATAATTATTAGGAAAACAAGGCGTGGCGGTAGTATTATCGGAGTCTAACTGCAAAAGGGTTCTACCACCTTTTTAACAGCTGTCTCCCCAGCAACTGGTATTAGAATAAATATCTAGGGTTGTCCATACATTATTTAATTTTTATTACACATTGCAACCCGGGGACTTAATTACTTAGACATAATTAAGTCCCGAGGTTGCAATATGCCGCCCGCCAAGGACAGAAATGCTGAAGTAAATTTATCATTACCTGAGGCCACGAAACATACGCCGCACTAGAGACGTATATTCGCTTAAAGCGTGTTATCTCAAATTTTAACAAATCTCGCTAAAATTTGCAGCACAACTTCGTAAACTTAGAAGGCCTTGAAGCTCATTCGTGACACTGGTGTCCCATGTCTTGTTTTCTATACTTACGACACAGACGTGCCAAATGATAGCGCTTATTAATATATAGCCCCATATTTTCCGTAATTTTGGATGACTTGGCGTGTAAGTTCTTATATTTAAATGGACTAATTTCATGCGGGGCCGTCCGCAGGCTATTACGTTATGCCTTGTCACACTACCATATTTTCGTATATTATGTCACGCGATACCTCGACCTACATATGTACTTTCTCAACACGATAATAAGTTATTACGGAATTTCTATCATCATCAAATACAAGGTGTTTTCCCAAACGAATTATTCCCATTAGATTATATCCAAATAGTAATTAACAGAATTTTTATGATCGTTAAAGTACCTTGCAGACACTTTCTTCTCGAATAAAAATTGTAAAAATGAATGTCTCATAATATAGTACCGTAGAGGAATTTACAAAAGGAACAATATTAATTCTAAATATTTATGTACATATATAATATTATGTAAATTATATGTAAAAATTATGTGAAATTTGAAAGTTTTCGTGACTTGACTGTGGCCACGCCCTTACGGTAATGCATAGTCGCAGTATTATTTTCTGGTTTTAAATCGTGTCTGCTTCACAATTCACTTCAGGGATAGCGATGCATTTTTGGCCGACCTCGATTGGATTTATATCCTGTTTTGAATTATTTACACAATTCGATGGTAGGCATCGTTATTTTTGATTGCGCGAGTTTTCTGATCTCCGCATAACATTTCCGATAACATGACTATTATTTTTAATTCCAATTCGGCTTAACAATTTCAGTTTTATATATTTTTATCTAGGTAGGTTAATCTATTGCACATTTGTCGGGTGGTAAAAAGAGTATGGTACGACCAGAGTGGTGCCAACGCTACTCCTATTTGCAGTGTGAAGCAGTTTTTGCGTTTCGGTGGAAGGGTGTGGTTTTCGCGCTAACTTAAATGAAGCGACCAGCTCAGTACTCAGGAGTTTCAAGGTTTCCATGATTAACATTTAGATATAACCCCTGTTCTATATTAAGTTTCTTACAGGTGTGCATGAGCTGCAGTGGACCACTTAATTACTAGAAGGATTGCAAGATTACTATACCATGTTCAGATCACGCGTAGGTAACGTGTTCCGTCGCTTGTTGCAGAAATGGTGGAGGCGATGAAGAACGTGGCGTCGCGCAACGTGTCCGACAACGAGCTGACCGTGGAGGAGAGGAACCTGCTGTCGGTCGCGTACAAGAACGTGATCGGCGCGCGCCGCGCCTCCTGGCGGATCATCTCCTCCATCGAACAGAAGGAAGAGACCAAGGTATGTGTATACATGGACCCACGAATCTATCTGCAACACTATTTTGTTCCATCACATTTAGCTATCATTTATTTATTGGTTGAGGAAGGTACTGGTTTGTAGCTGACCGGTGTTGATTGGATTCAATCAATAAGGTCTATGACAAAGTTTAACGACGTTTAATGTGCCCTCCAGAGCATAGAGCGCATGAAATTTAGCCTCTAATGATTACTCATCATCTCGACCGCATCCGACATTAGTTTAAATTATGTCTTACAAATCAAATTCATCGATGTGAATGGTGTACTTGTATAAGACTTAAATCGATACAATACCTTCGTTCTCGACAGTATCATCGTGTAAATTCAGCAGGTTTGTCCATTCCACTTGCCATAAAGATTTAATCTGCTCTTAGGTTTGGGATTTGGGATTCTAAGCACGCTATTCGTGTTTATCTTTAAAACGAACCCTAGATAAACGGTAGGCATATTAAGAATGAACTATTAGCGCCGCTTGGCCGTTAGCGATTCCTCTGTTGATAAGATAAAACTGCGATACGGCCAGTGAATATAGTTTGTCTTGTTTGGCCGATTACAGCGAAACAATCCTGACGGTTTTGTCAGGTTCAGTGTGTTTCTCGCTGAAAACTTATTGTGGGCGTGTCTTTTTACGACAATTTTATTTCACAACGAGCATCCGTTAATGACTTCGCTCCGCATAGTATAGCTCTTTTTACAATTCTTGCACTGGAACTAGCTTTTTTTAAGGTATAAAGTTGCCTCTCTCTCGTTCTGTTTTTTTTTTTTTAAATCAATACAAATGAGAAAGATCTTTAAAACCATTACGCATATAGGTAAATTTATAAACTGTCACATTTTTGTAATTTCATTTCTGTACAGGCATAATAAATTATATTTGTAACTAGAAACGCTTACCTTTCCACCTGTTTGATAGATATTACACGTGGGCTTTTGTGTACCGCCTCGAACTACCCCTAATAATGCTAAGTGACAATGCTATAATACATTCGCATTTGCTAACCTGAAATCGTATTAGTTTAGGCTTTCAAACAATTTCAGCTCACATATTCTCAGTACGCGTTTGCGCCAAGATATATCGTGTCTAATATCACTCTATTTATTCAATTTACGAGACAGACGACTCCGTAGATAACTTTTGTCCGATAGTGGAAAAAACCTGATAACACACTAAACATTGCGCCTTTATCTGGAACTTATATTTACGCGCGTATTATCTAATTAGATTAGGATTATTTAATTTTAATTGCTTTTGTAAACTGTAGCTGTGTCTCTGGCTATAATTGTGTGGCTAATTGTGTTACATAAGATACGCTTGGACTCATTAGTAGTAACATTTGTAGCATTTGCATGGATTTATGCAGATAACTGTGATTTAAGTGTATTGTCTGTTAATTTCAAAATTATTTTAAAAGATTATATAAATTCTTTGCATGGATTGTTATTGGATACCAAAACTTAGAATACAGTATTTTAATTGTTAAACTATCGGTATCTGATACGTGACAAGAGAATATTGTGATGGTCATGATACATATTGGAGTCTCCGAACTTTGTTTTTATTTTTAAGTCAGGTCGGCCGGCTATAACCATACATAAATCTAGGCAAATGGCATAGCATAGCATACTACTCGTATGAAGGCTCGAAAACACTTTTCGGGGTGACAATAATGGTCGCTTCACTCAAATTTTTTTTCATGACGTTCTTATTATCTCCAAACTGATAACTTTCAAACAAGCGAACGTGTCATGAACGAAATGCACTGAATGCGTTTCACTTTATTGGAATTTTATCGGACTTCGGAATCGTTTAATCCAAGTAACGCGAGTGCAAATAGCAATAGTGCCAGCGAGAATTATTTATGATGGATGAACGACACCTTTTGTAGAAACGGCGACTGTTATTTTTTCCAACTAATAGAAATATCAGGTGATAGAAATACTTATTGCTTGACCGCGCCGTCGCCACAACCACACTTATTATTTGTTTGAGGCGTGTTCTGGTTTGATGGATGTGGTCGGGGAGAGTCACCTTCGTCGTTCCGACGCTCTCGTGGCAAAACGATTCGTATGTCTTATCTGATTAATTTCGGCTATATCATTTAAAGAATTGGATAAATATGATTTTAGACTAATATTATCACGAAATTGATACATTTATTAAAATGTATCAATTTCGTATATATTCGTAACATATTAATGTTGTGGGTACTCACGATTTGTGTAAACATATTCCAAGTAGGTGTCTAGGTCGAAATATCGGCAAAAAGAAATTAAAAAAAAAACGCATATAGTGAGTACCCGTAACATATAAAAACTGGATAAATATTAGATGAAGAAAGTTAAAATAAGATTGAGAATTTAAGTAGAAAATAATTCTTTAAAACATACAATAATATTTTTTTCTACGCGTTACACGCAAAGACTTTTTATCGTCTGTTCAAGATTTTTTTTCGCAATACTAGAAACTCGGAAACGGGAAATTCCGGTTGTCAGCCACAGACTAGACTTCCAAATTATAGTAGTGACTGGGACAGAGTCGAACCTCGCTAGCCTTGGCTTTCGCCTAGCTATCTTAAATATTAAAAAGTTGGCTTTTTACTTTTGGTTGTTCCTTGGTGATTGATGAAAATGAAAAATTAATGAATTTGCCTATATGGCTGCAATTTTGTATATATGTCACTAATATGAGTAGAATATATATTTTTTTAATATTTCATAAAACATCTGAGTAGTTATAAGAAAACTATAACTTCAAAATACCTAAATAGGTACTACGCATATAGGAAAACTACATTAATAATGTGTTACAGTTATTCATTTCTCAAAATAGAAGTCGCACAGTCACATGGAATTATGCGCCTAGATTAATCAAACAGTTTAAAAGGCCTATTAGGAGCTTAAAACGGATGTAAATTACCCTACAATTAAATGTATGATCGCTTCGGTAATTGGTATGTTGCAATTTGATAAACGTTCTACAGATTTGTCAAATAGAAACGAATATAGTGTACACACAAGTATATATATGTGTTTGTCGTTAAATTTTGCTGGAGATTTTTTTTTTATTTTTTAACTAAATATGATGTATGAAGCGATGTTAAAAACATTTCAACGTAAGAACAGTTTATAAACTGGCAACGGTTCACCAACTAGCATCTTCCTCCACCGATCAGCATTGGAGCCAGGAGATGAAGTTTTTTTTTTGTTATCCTCGAAATAGTAAATGAGCGTATAGTCCACCTTATAGTAAATGATCACCACACCCATGGCCACCTGCAATCAATCCCAGGTAAGATGTATTAAATGAGGTTGACAACATATGCGTTATTACTGGGACGCCTCGCATAAGTATGTCTCCCTTACCAAACTCTTCGTACCTGAACGGCAGCGCTCAATACTGCTGTAAAAAGGTAGAAATAGCTGTGGCGATGGTGCCTGCAAAGTCTAACCTAGACATTCATTTACAAATAGTATACTCTAAGTCTAACCATACTCTAGTCTAATGAGGAGGATTCCGTCTCCAACAGTGGTGTAGATCTATCCGGTTACATTTGGCTTGGCTTGGCATTACCCGTCTATATCGCTTGGCTATCGCCGCTCAGCAATTAACGATATTCAACGGTTGTCTCACCAGTTTCGAGTTTATTTGCATTTCATTCGTAACCCCCTTAAATTCCATTACACTTAGTCAAGTGTTACGAGCCGGCTGACGCAGATATACCGACTTGTCTGCGTAACTCTTGACTCATATCAGTGCAAATATTGTAGTGGGAGTGAATGTCGTGTCTGCCAAGATAATTCCTCGCATCCACGCCGTTTCGGTGAAGGGCGTGTGAACTGTGGCACACAAGGAGTTCCGACTTAGTCCTGTGGGCCTAAGTCGGGACTTTTAGCTTTTATAATAGTGTTTAGACTAGAAACAGGTGTACTAATCTATTCACCCAGAAGCAGCGTTGTGTAGCCAGGTCTTCTCTGTTGTATGGAGAGATCTGAATGAGATATATATAAAGCATGGCATCCAGATGAAACAATTTACATTGACTTTTTGTAATGAAATAACAAGCTAGCTGGAGCACTTTAGTCGTCGACTCAGAGGTCAATTGACACTTAATACTAACTACAAATTTTATCAGATTACGGTCAGCTGCTTAATTTTACCTCCCAAAGCGCGGATACGCTCTATGATTATTTGTAGTTGTTTGTTCGTCATCTAAAGACCGCCTTGGGTTTCGTTTTATTTTTACGGATGGCTTGCTTATTTGCCAGATTTTATTGAGCGCGACGTCTTCGACTCTATTGTGATGTACAAAAAAAAACTCCAAGACTGCAAATTCGATTATACAATCTAAAACAAGGGTACGACTATCTAGATTGATTGGGTAGTTGATTGGCTATCAGCACAAGACTGCTGCCAACTAAATTGAATCGTTGATTGGTTATACCTATTCTATGAGACGCTTAAGACCTTGCCGGAGGGTCCTTGGGATGCTTAAACGACTTACAAAAATGACGAACTTTGTTTGTACACGGTTGGGTTAGCGTTTAGTGTGACATACTAAAGTAAATATGTCGCCATAAAAGTTGTAATGAATAAGAATCAGTTGGCGTTACTCCCACGTTCGCCCCTCATTCATGAGATGATAGAATTCTACGATTTCCGCTTAAAAGTATGAGTATGGGTGATAAGTATGACTTGTGCGATTTTCCACTAAAACTATAGTTGCAGTGATGTAAAAAATCTAATCAGTTTAGATTTAGACGTTTGTAATATATAAATCCATTATAAATATCTTATTTTGGTATCCTGGCGTTTGTAATTACTTTAAAATTTGAAATTCAAAACAGAGTCAAATTTTATAAATTACGCCTTAAAGCTAGTTTAGTTAAAATAGATAACTAGTAAACGAAGGTCATCTGATTATTATCTCTCTCGTATCTGTTTTTTTTTTATCTAAACTACAACTACGTAATAGAGCAGTTGTGATTTCGGAATACAAAAGTGACGTTAGTCTAATAAAATAGAGTTTATGAGGATGTATGTGTGGTTGTTACTCATTCACGCAAATACTCAACGGCCGCATTTTGCTGAAATTTGCCACAGAAATAGTTTATGACCTCTTATGGTTTAACACATAAAATACTTTTTACAATACTTTACCTAACCGTGACAAATATACGGAAGCGGGCGGAGCCGCGGGAATAAGCTAGTAATGCTATTTAATCATGAAATTTTTCTTTAAGTGTTATGTATGCCTTAATCTGATAAGACATATCAAAACACCGGACATATTTCGAGTGTTGCGTGTGTTTGGAAGAGTCTCAAAAAATGCTACCGAAATTGCATTTTATCGTTCGCCTCAAAGTGAGTGCAGGCCGTCTGTCTTCATAGTTGAGTGCGTTCGCAATCGACAATCGCGAGATATAACCGCTCTTGAGGCCACTGATTGAAACCTCGGCTATTGTGGGACTATCAGCACAATTTTACAATTGCCACGGGCCGAGTGCAATCAAATTGAACTTGTCAATTGTTGCGCCGATTCACACTTTGTTGTCACGGAGACGCCCCCGGTCACGTTGCAATGTGCAATTTGCTTTGCGGCCTATGCGATGCACTGTGTGTGATCTTAATCTGGATGTGGATGGTTATCGGGATGGCGAGAAGTCGTTAAGCTATTAGCTTATTGAATGCCGTACTTGACAGTCCTTGATACCTACTTTGGCACATTAAGGCGTATATTCGTATGTTGTTTTTAGAATTTAATAATAATAATATATATGAATAAAATTTTAATATAAACTGGTTTGGAAGCAATTTAGATATCGAGATGTCATGTTGCTCTGTAATACGAATTATATTACAAATATTCAGTATATATTTTAGTATGATGTTTAATATTTGTTGTGTAGAGTTTCTTGAAAAGAGAGTTAATGGTCGAATAAAATAAAATGGAATTAATATCATTCCATTATCCATATGATATTCATTGCTATTCTTTAATCTAATCGAATTGAGTATCTTAACATAATTGTAAAATTGTCACTATCACCAGATGTGGTGTGAGGCACTTACCTAATTAAACCTCTAATTCATGTTCTAATGAAGAATTATAAATTTGCTTATGTGTGCGCTAATGTTAAGAATATATAGACCATGTTATCTTTTAACAGCTGTTCTCACTAAATAAAATACTTTATACTCAAATAATACTAGCTAAAAACTTTGTAATGAAATTCGTATTAACGTTTTTTTATTTCAACGTTATTCCAAATAAGTACTTGACGGTTACCTGTTTATGCGCTTTACCGAATCGACCTTCTCGTTTACGCTACGCGACGTCGTACAATTCATTCTTGCGTTGCCGCCCGACGGTGACTCACACCGATACGTAATCCCTCGGCCAATAATGAGCAAATATTGCGCAAATAACTTGGATAAAAATTGTCACGCTCGGTGTCACAATTCCTCGTAGTGCGAAGGGGCGACGTGGGTTTGATTGATAACATCGTTTATAATCTTTCCAGACACTGCCTTGTATTCGTTTTTAATTGAGCTTCTTAATAGGAAACTTACAGTTTGATACATAGTTTAAGCTTATGAACGTCGGTCAAAATGAGACAATGAATGCCAGACACGCAGCTCAAAATGGCAGATTAAATAACATATATTTTTACATAATACATTGAACACAAACATGTTATAGATGGTCACAAAGAAATTAGCTTAAATGTGGAATGGAGCATGAAATAAAATTTTTAATGTAAGACTGAGAGTCAGTAAATTCTATCCAGTTGGGCAGATCACACTTTGTGATTGAAATAAATTATAATTTTGCTCTGGAACTTGCAACTTTGCAATCATGACACAATGTTTAAGTGTAAGCTCTAAACTTTAGAGAGAGTATTGCGATGAATATAAATTAGTTGAAGGCACAACACTATATCAATTTTTTTGAATTTAATAGTATATGCAAATTTATAACCTGCAATGAAGTAGTATATTCGGGAAGCTTGCGTTAATTGTAGAGATGTGCCAATTTGAAAAAAAAAATACCTATCCTACCCTAGCCTTTAACTTTTATGGCGTATTTCAATATAAAATGATATTGAAATATATTGAATTATATAAAAGTTATAGCCTAGGTTTTTTTTGAAAATACAGTATTTAATAAACACAAGGAAAACTTACTAAGAGAATAGCAATAAACAAGTAATAATATTTAAATAACTCCAAATAAATATCATTATTTTTAAAATAGTTTAACCTTATGAAAACAACAAAAAAACTTAGTAGCCAAAGTTTGACACTCTGCCGAATACCAAAGTGGTCGAATACCACTCGAATAATAGTTGGCGAATATTCGTTGCAACTCTTATAATTATGCTAATGTTCGGTTACGTTAAAGCCGCTCCATATATATTTTTCACGTCGTATCCGCTACGGGAAGGATATGCAAGACATTCCGCATGTGGCGCGCGCCGTACGCCGTGCAGTGACTCACTACACTGCGACATGAAGTAGCCATATACGCTGATACCGCGATGGTAGTGTATATTAGCAGCAAGGTAGTACCAGTAGAACGAGTATAGTTCCACAGGGTAGGTTCTCCACTGATTTCTAGCTTAAAGCAGATCTTGCTTTTCGTGGTTGCCGGCTCACTTTTATATGCGGCGACCATCCTAGTCCTAGGGAACAACGTATCGGTGATTGACTTCAGATAGAGTTATGAAGTTCCTTACTGACGTTCATGGACGGCAGTAATTACTTCAGGTGGACTGCATGCTCGCTTGCTACTTCAAAATTATACAAAAAGGGGAGCGCGCCAATCGTAGCTACGCCCCTCGAGGTCGCCGATTGTGAACCACCGGCACCACCACTATTGTAACACTATCTGGTTAATTCGCTCCGTGCCCGCCCACAATGGAAACGGAACTGAACACTTAGCTCTCGAGATTCTCCGCTCTCGGCGAAACTTAGCCCCACACATCAAAATGCCAATGAACTGCGCGCTTTTCTTGTAAATCTATATCTATACCAACTTCCGTTCGCGGGACTTGAGGTCATAAATAAAGCAAATGATCGTAATATGACCGATTTTTATTTTTGAAATAGTTGAAATTATTTCAAATCTACATTTCCAATCAATTAATATGTTAGTTATTTGACTGGTAAAAATGAATTTCTACACAATATCTACATAGCATCATGTATATAGGTGGCTCAGTAAGTAGGTATGTTTATTCCATTTGTTCGCCGTTTTTTTGCTTTCTCATTCCTGTACAATTTAATTTATCGACCCCTAAGTACCCTTGAGGCGGGTTCGAAGAAAATGTTATGTGTATTGATTTTGCTTATTTCGTTAACTTGTAGAGCTCCCTCTGCGGGCATTTGAATCTTTTGCAGCGGAAGTCGTGTGAATTTGGGTTTAATCTCGTATATTTTATAATTAAAAAGTTGTCCTCGCATTTTCTGTAAAAATCATTTTGATCTCATTATTCACACTTAAAAACTTGACATTTAAAATACATGATTATTTCTATTCATAAAAATATAATCGCATTCGAGATAATGAGAAGGTCACCGGGACGTTTTAATGTGTTTCATCGCCACGCGGAGTTCACTGCCACCAATTACGTCGCTAATTGATATAATTCTAACCGTAACGGCGATATCAGAAACAATGTTCGTTATGTTTCGTTCGGAGCCGTCGTCGGCTAACAGATAAGCCGAGTCCGCCGAGTGTTGCGAAATGAGGCGGCATTATAAAAACCGTATTCCACTGAAAGAATCGTTCCACTGCTTCAGTTATTGAGGGCGTAAAAGTGTCAAGGGCGGCGCGGGTGAGGTCAGATTTACATATTGATCAGGTAATTTGCAGCGCTCGCGCGGCTCGCCTATCCTGTTAGTGTCTAACAGATTCACTTAACGATGTGTTCTTTGTCTCTAAGACACGAGTGACACCGTCGACGCACCGTCATTACAGCTGTCTGTGGGCGGACGGTGAAGCAGACTCAAACTCCGTCTAGTATCAACCTTTCTATTTGGTACGCGTTGTTGCTTATCAAGTTCGGTGTAACGAGATATGTTTGTATTTAATTAGAATTAATGAATAAATGAATTAAAAACCTAAGTAAAATAAGATTTATTTTTATATATTACAGTCGTATTTGGGCTTTCAGAGTGGGAACATTATTTGTGTTTTTAACCGACTTCCTTCGGAAGAGAGGTTATCTATTCGTCACGTATATTTTTTTTTTTTTTTTTTTTTTTT